>VXBP01000805.1:0-91202 GCA_013400115.1 Rhinopomastus cyanomelas | reverse complement strand
CTTCTATTTTTTTATATTTTATATATATATATATATATATAAAAAGAAATGCATTTGGTTGAGACCAAATACAGTCTATTGAGAGACAAAAAACATTCAGGCATGAATAAGGGTTGTTAGATCACTGACAGCACGAGTTTCATGAGAAACGATAGCCTGTAGCCCAACGTAAAAGTCTTCCTAATTATAAGTCACTGAGGGGTGACCTCATTTGTGTCCATAAATATGTGAAGGGTGGGTGTCAGGAGGATGGAGCCAGGCTCTGCTCAGTGGCATCTAATGACAGGACAAGGGGCAGTGGGTGTCAGCTAGAACAGAGGAGGTTCCACATCTATACGAGAAGGAACTTTTTCACGGTAAGGGTGACAGAGCACTGGAAGGGGCTGCCCAGGGGGGTTGTGGAGTCTCCTTTTCTGGAGATGTTCAAAACCCACCTGGATGTGTTCCTGTGAGACAAAAGGCAGGACCTGACACTTGGCACCACTGAAACGCACGTCGTCAGCCCATTGATGCAGAGTTGTCCAGACTGATGTGTGTCACAGAGACCATAAGAGTCTCGTACAGAGCTTTTGAGTTTGTGTGTTTTCCCTTTGCTGAGCTGAGTTCCAAGTTGGGCAAGACATGTAAGCTCCTCAACTGTGACCAAAGGGCTCAGTTTTCATCTGTGCAGAAGCGAGCTCTTGCTAACAGAGAGCTTGCATTGTTTATTCTCTTCCATGGCATGGATTCCCATGGTCCCCTCTCCTGTGAGTTTGACTTGGTGGCTGAGTCATAACTACCGCATACGTAACGACAAAGGACAAGTCATAAACCACCAGGCTGGGCAAGAAGCCACCCATCTCCCAAACGTGTCATTCCAACTTCTTTTCCGTCTTCAATTGGATATTTTGGTTCATGAAGCCAACCTCAGTTAAAGGAGCATGAAAACCATCTCCAGTTGTGCCCTGATGAAAAAAGCTGCCATAAAACTTACAGGAACAAAGGACTCTGCAGGCTCCAGTTCTGCTCCGGTCATTTTAAGAGAGTGGGGAGTTCAAAGCTAGATCAGACACCTGAAAGCTACAAAAACCCAGGCATTTTAAAGATTCATTCTAAGAAACGTGTTTAAAATAGCAGAAAGTCAAAGAAGACTCTTTCTGTCCTTTTTAATTTTAAAAGGCTTTTAGCTATGTTAAGCCAAGACTATTCCCAAAACAGTGTAATTTATCCATAATTTATATTCATAAATTACACTGGTAAGGACTGCCCAGGGGGGTTGTGGAGTCTCCTTCTCTGGAGGTGTTTAAAACCTGCCTGGACATGTTCCTGTGCAACTTGGTCTAGGTGATCCTTCTGTGGCAGGAGGATTAGATGATCTTTCAAGGTCCCTTCCAGTCCCTAATGTCCTGTGATTCTGTGACTCATAGCTAAGTGCACTTCAAGCTTAACTTTGATGAATTTTCAATCTTATACCCTCTTACAAGGAGTTTTGTCTGAAAAAGAAGGTCTTTTCTGGATCTAGTCCAAGTGCACTTGTTTGTAACCTGGGAGTGAACTAATTCTATTCTATCACATAAAAGTTATTGACCTAAGATGGTGACAGTGTTCTCTTCCTAGAGAAATAACCCACAGGATCACAGACTCACAGAACATTAGGGATTGGAAGGGACATCATCCAGTCCAATCCCCCTGCCAGAGCAGGATCACCTAGATCAAGTCGCACAGGAACATGGCCAGGTGGGTCACAGAACATTAGGGACTGGAAGAGACCTCGACAGATCATCTAGTCCAATCCCTGTGCCAGAGCAGGACCACCCAGACCAAGTTGCACAGGAACACATCCAGGCAGGTTTGGCTGTTCTGCCTTCAGTTTATTAGCCCAGGTAATGTTCCTGGGCTCCAACCAGAAGAAAATAGAGTTAATAATTGTTTGTAGCCATTAAGGAAGACATTTACTTTTACGCTGCTTGTAAAATACGACTATTTTCACCGGTTTTAACGCAGACTTTAGTGTGTTGCCATTGCAGTAATGCCTGTAATAAACCAAAGTATTTTTGAGTTTGCAACAGAGAGATAACATAAAATGATTAAAATTATCAGCTCTAATTCAAAGGTTAGATACCGGATGGCAGTTACAGGGGCTTTTTTAATCAATGGGAATATAATCATGTCAATCATTAGAGCAGGAGCGACTGGGACAATGCGGTGCCGTTGTAGGGGTGAGCGACTGAGCGAGCGCTCTGTGACAACATCGAACGTGCTTTTGAAAGTGTCTACAAGTCTCAGGAAGGTTTTGCAAGTAAAAAAGCAGATTTCCAAGTCCCAGCTGAGCCCATCTGTTTATCGCCACGTGCTATGATGTCTTCCTTTTCATGAGCAAATACATTTAATCGTGAAGAAAACCCACAAATTCGTAGGAAGCGCTGATAGAAGATGGAAAGTTTCAGCTCAGCCAGGCTTGTGGTTTTGGTGCATTTGAAGTAGAGGACAAGATCTGAAAACAATATTTTCATCAAATAATTGAGCTGATTTTCAAAGAATCACAGAACATCAGGGATTGGAAGGGACCTCGAAAGATCATCCAGTCCAATCCCCCTGCCAGAGCAGGATTATAGAATCATCGAATCATTAGGATTGGAAGGGACCTTGAAAGATTACCCAGTCCAATCCCCTGGCCAGAGCAGGATCACCTAGACCAAGTCACACAGGAACACATCCAGGTGGGTTACTTTATTTCTATTAATTTTATCGTTAAGAGAATCAATATAAGAACAGAAAGATTGATGGCTACCCTGCTCCATTTATTTATATGTTCACAGTATCACACAGAATCATCCAGGTTGGAAAAGACCATTGGGGTCATCAAGTCCAACCATCAACCCTACTCTATAAGTTCAACCCTTAAACCAGATCCCCAAAACACTACATTGGACTGGATGATCCTTCAAGGTCCCTTCCAACCCCTAATGTTCTGTGATTCTGTGCTGTTGTTAATGTTCACAACCGTTTCAGCAGGGAAGGATGAACTATCAACACTAACACCTCTAGCTGCATTGCTTGTTCGCCTCTGTGATCTATTCCTACTGACTGCTTACACTCTCAGTATGTGTTCTGTAGCTGATGCGTTGAAATTTATTTAAGCATCTTAAATATATTTTTATTGGCCATTTTGCTAGCCTTACACATTAATATAGTTTGCATTTGACCTGCAAATCTTCTCTATTACAGCAATTTGAAAATCTTATTGAAGTAATTTAGAACCGCTTAGGCTACTATAAACCCAGCACAATAATCAGGTTGGGCCTTATTACTTTGAGACTCAAGTTATGTTTGTGCTCCGTAAAGGACGCGCGCACTGGAAGACTAATGAAATAACACATATCATTAAGGAAAAGGCTTCTGCATTATGCAGGGCACAAAACACTGATTTTCCTACTAACAACTTACCAAGATGTTAAACCAATAATTTGATCAGCCAGTGGCAATACCCAGGCATTTTCCTGTCTCTGTCTTTTCTGTCATCGTTCCTCTTTCCACCTCTTGGACAACAATAGATTAAAATGTGAGGGAGCTGGGTCTCTTGAGCTTGGAGAAAAGGAGATTAAGGAGTGACCCCATGAATGTTGATAAACATGTGAAGGGTGGGTGTCAGGAGGATGGAGACAGGCTCTGCTCAGTGGCATCTAATGATGCCAAGAGGTGTGAGTTGGAACATAGGAGGTTCCACATCAATCTGAGAAGGAACTTCTTCCCAGTGAGGGTGACAGAGAACCACGAGGGGCTGCCCAGGAAGGTTGTGGAGTCTCCCTCTCCAAAGATGTTTAAAACCCACCTGGACATGTTCCTGTGTGACCAAATGCAGGACCTGACACTTGGCACTATTGCAATGCACATCACCAGCCCATCGATGCAGTCTGTCAAGGTCCCTCTGCACAACACAGCACATCGACACTCCCTGCCAACCTGGTGTCTGCTTCAAACTGAGGGTGCACTCCATCCCTCCATCAAGATCACTGATACAGACATGACCCACTAGATGGCCAGTAAGGGAGGGAGCTGACATTTATTCTTCAAGTTTATGATTCTCATACTCAAGAAAGGTAACCATCCTGGCTTTGTGTAAAGACAATGAATTCTGCAATGAAGAACATGCCTGAGGAAGGACCTAAAGAAAGTGACCATTTTGGAGCCAAACTCTAAAAGAAAATACGCAGATGGATTAAAAACCGTTCGAGCAGAAAACAAAATGACAAACATTCCCCAAGAATAAAACTAATGAAAAATTGAAATGTGACAACTTGCCAGAGAGCTCTGTCACAATAATTGTTTCGCCTTGAAAGCTGCCCAGACAAACCAGAGCAGAACTGAGAAAGTCAACAGAATTGTTGGGCATAAAGCTAGAAAAACAAAATTTAATTCAAATGGAAGGTAATGAGATCCTGTCATAAAGTTAATCTGACTTCTGGTCATGTTGTTTTGACGATGTAGATGGGTGCAAGATGGAACAGAGGAGGTTCCATATAAATATCAGAAGGAACTTCTTCACAATGAGGGTGACAGAGCCCTGGAAGCGGCTGCCCAGGGGGGTTGTGGAGTCTCCTTCTCTGGAGACATTTAAAACCCACCTGGATTCGTTCCTCTGTGACTTGGTCCAGATGATCCTGCTGTGGCAGGGGGATGGGACTAGATGATCTTTCGAGGTCCCTTCCAGCCCCTAATGATTCTACGGTCTTGACGAAGTCTAGACTTGAGTGCTACAGGATGTAACAGTATGAGTTCCTGTGCGACTTGGTCTGGGTGATGCTGCTCTGGCAGGGGGATTGGACCAGATGATCTTTCAAGGTCCCTTCCCATCCCTAATGTCCTGTGTGATTCTGTGAGACAGAAAGTCACCTGTGCTTACTAGTCACGGTGACGAGGGGGAGAGAAGGAAACCCACATGTCCCACAAGCTCGCGAGGCAAAGGATTCAAACGTAACGCGGGACAGATGCACTTTCAAATTGCATCCGCCTCGGCCAATAATGTTAGTGCGGGGTCTGTAAAAGCTCAGATTGAAACTCAACGAGTTAAAATGCACAAGGTGAAGGAAAGAGAACGGTGGAGGGAAATTGTACCTTCCAGACAAAATGGGAATTACCAGAATAGAGGATCTGCCAGCGAAACAAAATTGCTGTAATATGTCATTGGAAATGAGGGGAGAGAAGAGCATAAACTGCTCAGATTTGTCTTTAAAATTGATTTGTCCTTTTTTACCACTGATCTTCTGGCTCTGAAAGCCCGTGGATAGTCTGGGCAGGTAGCTTAATAAGGGAAAAAAGCCCCACAATGTTTTGAATGAACTTTTTTGTCCTGCCTTATCTGCATTAACTCGGGGATAAGGCAGAGCAGAGCTGCAGCACACAGCGCTGTAATGTGAAGTTATCTGCTGCAGCTCCGCACAGCTCAGCGCAGGCTACAGCATAGAGGGGGTGAGAGACACCGAGAAAATTAGCCCCTGCTCTTCACGGAGATTTCAATGTCAAGCCAGCTCACACAAGAATGATTTGGATGTCTCTGAAATACGTGAGAGTTTGTAATGAAAGACCATGAGTACGTTCTGCAGGGGTAGGGATCACAGGATGTACGAGGTGTACTGCAGCACAAGATGCGAGGAGTGGGAGGACCCTGGTGGATGGATTCTGAGCTTACAGAGAAGGAAGCATCCTTCTGTGAAACACCTTCCACATTAGGAAGGCAAGAGACTGGAGGAAACAACCAGTCTTGATTTGAAGGGTCTCAATTAAGAATCAGAATTACAGAATCACAGAACTTCAGGGATCAGAAACGACCTTGAAAGATCATCTACTCTAATTCTCCTGCCACAGCAGGATCACCTAGACCAAATCGCACAGGAGCATTTCCATGCGGGTTTTAAACATCTCCAGAGAAGAAGACTCCACAACCCCCCTGGGCAGCCTGTTCCAGTGCTCTGTCATCCTCAATGTGAAGAAGTCCCTTCTCATATTAATGTGGAACCTCCTATGTTCCAGCTCACACCTATTGCCCCCTGTCCTATCACTAGATGACCCTGAGCAGAGCCTGGCTCTATCCTCCTGACACCCACCCCTCATGTATTTATCCACATTAATGGGGTCACTCCTTAATCTCCATTTCTCCCAGCTCAAGAGCCCCAGCTCCCTCAGCCTTTCCTCATCAGAGAGATGCTCCCCACCCTTCATCATCTTTGTAGCTCTGCACTGGACTCTCTCCAGTAGCTCTGTGTCCTCCTTGAACTGAGAGCCCAGAACTGGACATACTGTTCCAGATGCGGTCTCACCAGGGCAGAGAAGAGGGGGAGGAGAACCTCTCTTGATCTGCTAGAATGTACAGAAAGCAAAAGATGAGAGAAAGAGAAAGTGTGTCTTGTGAAACAGCAGAAAGCACTTCACCTTGGACAATCTCTTTCTATGCTTGCTTGCCCAGCAGTAATAGAAGACGCTGAACTGAGAGAAGGAAGTTCACTCGCTGCATTATACCGTGATGTCAGAACGACACGCGGGACACAATGGACCCAAAATGTTTTGTTTGATGATCTGTGGTGGTGAAGGAATTGATGACTAGGGCAACCAGCCTGCAGCTATGAATGTCACAGAGGATTGTATTCATTATGTGAGTCTCAAATGAATATCTGAGTTCATTCTTTGAGTCTAAAAGAGTAGATGTTGCCACTGAAGTCCTGCTGAAGGCTTAATTTTTAAATGTATTTTAGATAAAGAAATACAAAAATACATTTGAAAAAAAAAGAAAATATCTCAAATGGAGAACAAATAGTTAGAAAACAAGGTGAGGCACCAGTTAGCTTCTCTTTCTACAATGAGGCAAAAAAGGCTTGGAAATGTTAAGAGTTTGACATTGAAAAATGGAAGATTGTTGGGCGAGTCTTTTCTTTGCCAGATGGAAAGAGCCATGTGCAATAGAAGCTATTTCTGATGTTGAGTAGCTGCTGAGTATAGCTTCCATTACTCTGAGTACAGACTAAGGAAACAATCCAGTGTAAATAGGAGAAGAAAACACTGGCCTCTCCATGAGGCTTTTATGTTTGTATCTCCTTCCATTTTCCTTAATGACAGAATCACAGAACATCAGGGATTGGAAGGGACCTCGAAAGATCATCCAGTCTCTACCCAACGTCAACAAGTTCACAAGTTTACCCACCAGCGTTGTAACCAAGAGGAAAGAGTCTGTGATACGTTTGGCTGGGTCATTTATCACTGCCTGCTCTCCTCAGTCGTGAAAAGGGCCACTAAATCCTCTCCTATTTAAGAAGGCTCTTCCCTCAACTGTTGGAGCAATTCTCTGGCTAGTACCTCTCGTTCAAGAATAAAGGATGCGCTGTCATCGTGCTCTGCGGCTCCTCAAAGAGCACTACCTACATGTCGAATCGAGACTCTTTCAGCTTTCAGGGCTGTAAAGATTTTATCCTTCCCTTGGTAACATGTGGAAGCTGCTTCCTCCTGTTTGGGTGGTGCTGTGTTTCTGGGAAAGACACCACCAGACATAAACCTGACTTATGTGAAATGCAGATGCCTGAGGTTTTCCTAAAAGAAGTAGCTCCAAGTACTGCTTCGCTTCCTGTGTCAGGAGAGGCTTGTTTGTTTGATTTTTGTGGTCGAGGTTGCTGGAATTTTTAAGGGTAGAATTACCTTCTGGGAAACCCTCATAGTTTGTGTGTTTGGTAAGAGAAACTGAAAATACTTTTAAATCCCGGTGTTTTTTTAAAAGTTATCAAAATAAGACCCTCCATCCAAAAATCTCCTTCAGCAAACAGAGCTCTCTACCAAACAAGACGCCTGGTCATCACGACACAAATAGATTCATTATTCACTTTAAATTCACCGCAGTAAACACCAGAGAAACAATATCCCAGCGTCTGATTTGTGGGTATTTATGGCTCTGTGTAGCTTTTTCTTTCTTTTTTTTTCTTCCAATCTTCCCTTCCCTGTTCCAAATAGCTCTGAACTCAGAGGCATCTCTGTTCTGCTGGCACTGCAGTTGTATCATGGCACCCGTTAAAAATGCATGGAAAATGATTCACTCGTACAAGATTATTGAGTCACAACCTTATATTGATAGCCAGCTTTCTCATATTGACAGCCAACTTTCTTATATTGACAGCCAGCTTTCTTAATCCCATTGACTTGGTTTTAACAGATCCATTTTAAACGGTTTTTGCTTAAAAATCTGGATATATTCTTTATAAAAATATTGCCAATATTTTTATATTTGCTAAATTTAATATTAGCTAAATATGCTAAATACACCACTAAGTGTATTTAAGTACTGAATCATATAACATATGGGATATATAATAAGGGTGTTTGATCTAGGCGATCCTGCTCTGGTAGGGGGGATTGGACTAGGTGATCTTTTGTGGTCCCTTCCATTCCCTAATGTTCTGTGATTCTCGGGGGATTGGACTAGGTGATCTTTTGTGGTCCCTTCCATTCCCTAATGTTCTGTGATTCTCAGGGGGACTGGACTAGGTGATCTTTTGTGGTCCCTTCCATTCCCTAATGTTCTGTGATTCTCAGGGGGATTGGACTAGGTGATCTGTTGTGGTCCCTTCCATTCCCCATGCCTCCACGCTGCCATGCTCAGTGCAGTGCCACGTGTGTCCTCCCCGAGTGAGCAGATGGAGGTGAGTTGAAGAGGCAGGAGGAAGCATGAAGCTCCAGCACAGTTGCACTGATTTTCACATGGTCAAAAACATGCAGTCTGGTTGCTGTATCTGCTTCTCTGTGCCTTAGGCAAGAAACCCACTCAAACTAGAAACACAAGCGTCGTTGCAATAACAGGGACAGAGAAGGATGACAGCTTCATGGAAATGTGGAACGTCCATTCTACCAGGAGGATGTTAACAGCTTTTATGTGGCACCAGAACTGTGTGTCATCCCTAAACCAGCAATTAGTTGGCTCTTCTCTGAAAATGAAGGTGGTGTGGCAGGAAATGCAGATGGGGAATCTGAGGGGAAAGCAGTCTTATCTTCAGCCAGCAAGCAACCTTACACACTAACAGGGGTCAGGCAGGACTTGTTCAACATTGCTGCCTGCTAAAGAGGGAGGTATTGATTTCTGTTTGCCTTTTTATGTTAACAGTAAAGAGGCTGCAGCACTTTCACACATCACAGGATAAGGCTCAAGTGTGTCAAAAAGCAATGCACACAGCTCAAAGGGTTTATAGCATTGAGTTGTGAAAGTCATGAGGGTTTTGAATGCTTATTTAAAGTAGGATTTTTTTCAGCATCATCCATCTTCCTTTAAACCAAGGGAACTTTTCTTCTGTCCTTGACCTACTTATCTCAATAGACCATTTTTCATTATCTATCCAGTCCCACTCACCCTTCCTGCTCTTTGATATCACAGAATCATACAACATTAGGGATTGGAACAGATCTCGAAAGATCATCTAGTCCAATCCCCTGCCACAGCAGGATCACCAAGATAAAGTCACAGAACATCAGGGATTTGAATGAACCTTGAAGAGTCATCGAGTCCAATCCCCCTGCCACAGTAGGACCAGCTGGATTAAGCCATGGAATCACAGGATCACAGAACACTAGGGATTGGAAAGGACCTCAAAAGATCATCTAGTCCCATCCCTGCCACAGCAGGATCCCCTGTCAGACTGTATAATGTATGTCACACACAACCATTTTCTTTCTGCAGCTAATTTTATGTTTCATGTCCTTGGGCATGAAGCAATTTTTCAATCAAATTTAAAAAATACCAAGAATTTGGAATATAAAAGTGGTATGGCAGTGTATTTTGACATAAATTTGTAGAATATCAGGACATAGTGAGATTATTTACTGTGAGAGATATATATATATACACACACACACCAACTGACTAAACAGATATCTAGTAGTCTCACTTATCACTACAAATCAGACACATATGACAACCATAGAAGCATTAGGGATTGGAAAGGACCTTGAAAGACATCTAGTCCAGTTCCCTGCCAGAGCAGGATCACCTAGATCAAGTCTCACAGGAACATGTCCAGTGTCAACACTCTAAAATATGTTCAGCCAGGAGCATTTATTTTCTTGATGAAAATATCCTGACACTCTTCCTAGCAAAATCCCACATTCCCATGGCATAAGCAAGTTTTTAATGCATCTCTCAAGCTCTATATTTAGCTGAAAAGTTTTGGTTGCTACTGCGTAGTGGGTTGCACACTACAGTCATGACTCACTGCTCACACCATGGAGTAAGGAAGCCAGTAACCCAGTTCACTGAAGTCACTAATGCACCTTTACTTGAACAAGGTGTCTAAAGAAACTGCAGTTCAGAGAGTAGCAAGTGGATTTAGTATTTTGACTAACGAGTAAATGTGACGACGTGTTCTTTATTAAGCTATTTCACAGAATCACAGAACATTGAGGATTGGAAGGGGCCTCAAAAGACCATCCAGTCCAATCCCCCCACCACAGCAGGATCCCCTAGACCAAGTCACACAGGAACATTTCCTGCCCCTTTGGTACGCCTGTTGTAAACAACCCACCGTACACGGTTGTGATGCCAGGTTTCTAAGCACCTTATAAAACAAGGAGCTCTTACTTTTCCCATTTTACAGATTTGTAGACTGCAGCAAAGACTGGTGCAGCCACTTGCCTGGTATAGGGCCAGTTCTGTTCGCACTGCTGCCGTAATCCCTTTCGAGGCACCAGTAAATTTCAATGTTGGAGTTGCCTGAAGCTATTACATGTGGAAACTGTTCGTTAATAGAGTCTTTACCAGCTCAAGACAGCCAAAGTGCTTCCTCTGTCGGTGTTCTGGAAGCAATTTAGTAGGTGGCTTGGGGGCTGTGACAGCTGCAGGTAAATCCCATGTGGGAGTTCTCCTTTCCTCCCTTCCTGCAGCAGCACAAGTACAAGTAATCAAAGGAAGTTTGGAAAGTGTTAGCAATGCCTCAGAAAGTGTCTTGCGGTGCCCTTCACTAGTGGATGCGTCACCAGCCTGCCACATACCCATTACNAAGGCAGAGTAGAGGGGGAGAAGAACCTCTCTCGATCTGCTAACCACCCCCCTTCTGATCCACCCCAGGATGCTGTTGGCCCTCTTGGCCACAAGAGCACACTGCTGGCTCATAGTCATCCTGCTGTCCAGCCAGACCCCTGGTTCCTTTCTCCTAAATTTGTCTCCAAAGTTAAGTTCCCACTGTGGATCTAAACTCTGAACATGTCAGAGGAAATCTGCAGTTCCTGCTCTAAAATGCCCGGCGTTCAAGCATGGTTGTACGTTCTTCATCTGAACGCTGATGGGATGCTCTTCTACCGTCAGTGTATGAACACACAGTCAGTGTATGACTGCAGTCTGTAATCGTTCTAAACTAAGAGAGCTCGTTTTTACTGTCATGAGCAAAGACAACACTCTGAATCCACAAAGCAGCAGAAACGTTACCCATCCAGTCTTAAACACCAGACATCCACCCCATGTCAGAGCATTGCTTGAAATTTCTCACTATCTTCTTTTACATTTGAATACAAATTGTGAGGCTAACTGCTCTCCTGGCCAAAAACAGAGGAAGTTTCCCTGGAGACATTTGTGACTCAAGCAGTAATTAATTTTGACATTTCAGCGAAGCAGGACTCAATCACTCATTGTCTTGTGGCCCCCGGACTATGTGGTTGGACCCTCAAACAGTGGTAGTTGTTGAATCTGGATCTAAACAGGGATTCTTTCCGTGTATTTGAATAACTGTGAAATACTTGATTCATCAAGCATAAAATAGTAAATCTTAAGTAGTGCACCAGAAATGATAGAAATAGTATCACTGAGCAAGTACTTCTGACACCCAGTGATCCCTATTGATCTGCTGAACTTGGAGGGGCGATTTGTCTGCAGTTGCCGCTGCCTCTGTGAACATTCATGCCAAGAAATGTAAAAGGAAATGTTAATTTCACTAATCAGAACATCAAAGCCTCTCTGAGCTTATCTAAAATGTAGATGAAGGCATCTGTGGGTCTAATTATAACCTTAAGTAAAGCTGAACTTGCTGAAGGGGTTGCTCCCAGCCACAGTACTGTAAGGCATGACAGCTGTCCAAAGGAACTAGAGAACCAGATGTTCTTGATCAAAGCCAGCTGTGGATCACTCTTTTTTTTTTCTCCTTGGTCTCCACAGACAAGATGAATGGGAATGGCTCAAAGCCAGGCCAGGGAAGGTTTAGGACATCAGGAAGTGTTTCTCCTTCTCTGGAGATGTCTAAAACCTGTCTTGATACGTTCCTGTGTGACTTGGTCATTAGAGTGCACTGTCAGCAAGTTTGCTGATGACACTAAGCTGGCAGGAGTGGCCAACTCCAGCAGGCTGGGCTGCTGTTCAGCAGGACCTGGACAGGCTGGAGAGCTGGGCAGGGAGATACTGAATGAACGGTAACAAGGGCAGTGTAGAGTCTGGCATTTGGGCAAGAACGACCCCAGGGGCCAGTACAGGTTGGGGACTGACCAGTTGGAGAGCAGTGTAGGAGAAAGGGACCTGGGGGTCCTGGTGGACAGTAGGATGGCCATGAGCCAGCAATGTGCCCTTGTGGCCAAGAAAGCAAATGGCATCCTGGGGTGGATCAGAATGGGGGGGGGGGGTGGTTAGCAGATCGAGAGAGGTTTTCCTCCCCCTCTACTCTGCCCTGGTGAAACCACATCTGGAAAACTGTGTCCAGTCCTGCACCCCTCAGTTCAAAGACATGGATTCTGTGAAATAGGATGTAGATGACAAACAAGTACCCAGACAGACCTCTGGACCTTTAACTTCTTTTTCTCATCCCACCCGCATTCTTGGAGATTTGCTCTGTATAGGGTTGTGGAAGCTTCCTCACTTCTCTCTTCAGCACCAGATTTCATACAGATGTCTGTGCCGGCCCTTGTACTTTTCTATCACTTTCTGTGCTAGACCTAGACCCGTAAATCATAGGGCTCCTAGTAGACTCAGGATGGCCCAAGACAAGGAATCATCAGAGAGTCTATCTGTGTTCATACAGTGTTTCTCTCCGAGCAGTTCTTTTCCTCTTCAGCCTTATGGTAGCACTACAGCAAGCATGATCAATAGCAATAACAATAAGTTCCGACCATCACAGTTCATTTTCAACTGATCTGAACACGGGATGAAAGTCAATAGTCTGCAGTCTAACCTCGGCTTGGCAAAATGAGTTAATAATCCCTTTTGCCTTTATCATCTATGAATCTATAAACATAATTAACTACCTCTCCCAACCTGAGGTGTATGAAATAGCTTCAGAGCCACAGCTGTGGAGATTAGAAACAGCTACAGAATGATATTGATTACCGCGCACAAAGAATCCGGTTCGACAAACACGCCGTTTTCAAATTTCTGTTCAAAAACCCTCCACCTACAATTTTCAAGAGCAATACATCACGTCTGCTTGTGTTCTGAACTAATACATCCAGAGGGACAGAAGGTGCTATTTGTCAGTCTTGGATAAATTGGGGGATTGGACTAGATGATCTTTCAAGGTCCCTTCCACTCCTTAATGATTCCATGATTGAACTAGATGGTCTTTTGAGGTCCCTTCCAATCCCTAAAGTTCTGTGATTCTATGTTTAGGTTTGGCTGATCTATCTGATGGTCCCATTTGAGTTTTAATGTCTTTAAAACAAGATACCAATTGTTGAAACATCAGCTCAGGAAAAGGCTGTTTGCATAGAGAGGCATTTTCCCTTCTTGATCTTTCATTGTGACCAAGAAGCTGCCCTCTGCATTTCCATCAGAATAATTACTACTCTTGATGCCATGAATCTTGGGACCTGACGTGATGGGAGGGTGATTTCCTTCCTATTTTTCAACAGTTTGGTTTTTCCTTTCCCATTACAGAACGCTGCCATACTTTATTTCTCACATACATTATCTCCCTGGAGTTAATACAAAAGATCTATTTATCTCCGATCGTATGAGCTATTTTCAATCCTAAACAGTATTTACTGCAGGCAGAAGATGCTAAATCAACTCAGCAGTTTAAATCTGCTCCGACAGAGCCAGTAAATAAAGCTATTTTTTGTCCTCTGATTTGGCCAGACCTAGTGTCAGGGATGTGGGGTTTTTTGTCCCTTACACTCCAGAAATAAAAAGTTAAAGCACTTGTCTTACGAAAATACTCCTGGCTTGGCTGACAACACTGTCTTTGATTAACGTTGGCTACGTCTACTTAACGTATCTTGGACAATCAGAAAGTCATTTGTTTGACAGACAAGTCAAGGTTTAGGTTAATTGCTATTGCTATTGGATAACTCACCATTTAGCCTGAATGAGCTAATAGAACAGTAAACTCTTCATCATCCTATGTAAAACTCTTCATCATCCCAAACAGGCACAAGACTTGTTTATAGCATTTGAGGTTCTTTTCCTGTGTTGGTATCTAGCCACCCACAGCATGAGATCTGCTACATCACCTGGGAACATGTGTCTGCCAACAACCGTAGAGTTTCTTACTTCCTAGTTTGAGGGAGAGGAGGCTGAGGGGAGACCTCATCACTCTCTACAACTATCTGAAAGGACATTGCAGAGATGCTGGTGCTGGGCTCTTCTCACTGGTCATTAGCAACAGAACTGAAGGGAAGGGCTTCAGGCTTCAACAGGAGAGGTTTAGATTGGACATCAGGAAGCAATTCTTCCCAGAGAGGGTGGTCAGGCAGTGGAATGAGCTGTCCAAGGTAGTGGTTGAGTCACCACCCCTGGATGCGTTTCAGAGATGCTTACATGTAGTGTTGGGGGACCTGGTTTAGGGTTGATGGTTGGACTTGATGATGCCAGGGTTCTTTTCCAACCTGAATGTTTCTGTGAAGACCCATACTTTTCTGAAGTACCAGTAGGAGGTGTGGTGGGATGCTCTATGGCATCCCATACAACCTATTTTGCTTATGTTTAGCCAACCAAATTGCATCCTTCATATCTGTGAGTTGCATAGGTTATCTTCCCGGAAAAAAAAAAAATTATCATCCTCAAAAAAAGAGGATGATAAATCATCAGAAAATAAGTATGCACAGAAGTAGAATGAATCACCCTTGCACATGCTTACGGATGGAGCTAGACTGGTTAAATTTCACTTTTTGCCAATTTACGGGAGATACAGACAGAATAATTTAAAATATTTATATTTGATGTTTTAACTTCACAGAGGTGAGGAGTTTCCCATCTGTGCTAGAATATAAAATGCATATTTTTATGTAAATAGCCCAGCTTCCTCTTCTATTAAATGCTGCTGCTAACGCTCACCATGCCACTCCTAAAAATACATCAAAGAAGAATAATAGTGGTAAGTAAAAAATATCACTTCCACTGCAACCTGAGAGGATTCTCTCTTCTGTGTTTCATAAAATCTTAATACCGTCATTTTTCCTAAAGAAAACATTAACATAGCTAATTAGGTATTAATGGAGCTTCTAAACAGTACATTTAATTCACAAAGACTCTGCTCCCAGAAATGTTCAAACAAAGGAGGTTACAGGATCACAGAACATTAAGGATTGGAAGGGACCTTGAAAGACCATACAGTTCAATCCCCCTGCCACGGCAAGATCTCCTACACCAAGTCACACAGGAACACATCCAGGTGGGTTTTAAATGTCTCCAGAGAAGGAGACTCCACAACCCCCCTGGGCAGCCCCTTCTAGTCTTCTGTCACTGGGAAGAAGGTCCTACTGATATCTATATGGAACCTCCTCTGTTCCAGCTGACACCCATTGCCCCTTGTCCCATCACTAGATGACACTGAGTAAAGCCTGGCTCCATCCTCCTGACACCCATCATTCACATCTTTGTCAACATTAATGAGGTCATCCCTCAATCTCCTCTTCTCCAAACTAAAGAGACCGAGCTCCCTCAGCCTTTCCCCATAAGGGAGGTGCTCCTCTTCCTTCATCATCCTAGTTGCTCTAGTCCAGTTCCTCCATCACAGCAGGATCACCTAGATCAAGTCACACAGGAGCATGTCCAGCTGGGTTGGAAATGTCTCCAGAGAAGGAGACTCCACAACCCCCCTTGGCAGCCCCTTCCAGTGCTCTGTGACCCTCACTGCGAACACAATGAATGAGAACACACCAACTGCAGGTAGAAATAACACAGGTATTTTCATTTCTAGCTGCGTGTGCATTTCCATGGAGCTAACTGCTCACAGCAGAGAAAGTAACAAACTCTAAGGAGTGAAGAGCAGAACACTGAGCTTCAGGGCAGTCTGAGGCATCTGTGTGTGGCTGTTACAACAAAGCTCCCTTAGGATGGCTTCGCCGGCACAGGTGGTGCTGCACATCATCCTCCTAAGAAAGGGGGATTACATTGCATGACACCCATCACTCAGAGCAGCAGCCTCCTGCTTTTCAAAGGAGGCCGTGGAGATGAGGTTTGGAGCTTGAACTGGGAGGGTGTTTGCTCCTACCTGCAAGACGCGCAACGGTAATTTGATGAAACAGTTGTAAAAGTGAGAACAATAAAATCAGCCAGGCAAGCAAATGAGCCGTATGTTCAGGTCTCTGTCACCCATGAGGCCCCTGGGAAAAGGGTGCTGATCATCTGGCAGCGTGTTCTGAATGTGTACGGTAGCAATTGGAGGCTGGAATGGTCCCGCGTGACAACCCTTTGTGCCGGGCTACCTCACGTTCAAAAATTCACTGTCTTAGAATTGTTACCTCCCAGTGCTGTCATGGAGGAACGTGAGCGGTCCTCATGTCTTTACTAGCAAAGGAAGGTCTTCTGAGTTCCAGAAAATCAAGCATCTCTTTAGAGCTTCAGAGCTCTCTTTATCTCAAGAGAAAGGCACTCGTGTCCTGTCACAGCTACAAAGAGATGTGTCATCAGTTAGGAAGCAATTAACACCAAAAGAGTAAGATAAATGGATGAAATTACTTTGTATTTGAATCTTCTTTGTTGAAACATAAGTTCCGCGTCAGTCCGAGAAGGAACATCTTCACGGTGAGGGTGACAGAGCACTGGAGTGGGCTGCTCAAGGGGGTTGTCAAGTCTCCTTCTTCTAGAGATGTTTAAAACCCACCTGGAGATGTTCCTGTTTGACTTGGTCTAGACTGGACCAGACGATCTTTTGAGGTCACTTCCAATCCCTAGTGTTCTCTGGTAAGTATGAGCCCTAGACCAAGTGACCAGGGTTCTTGCCTGCTGCAGCAGAATTTTGTACTTACTTTCTACACAGTTTCCAAAGGTTTGTTTTTTCACTTCCTCCTCCAGAGGAAAGTTAAAAATAGGAGCCCTAGGAGTGGGTAATGTGACCTCTCTTCTCAAGGCAAGGCTGATGTACGGTAAGCAAAGGACAGCCCAAAACTCCCGCACGTTACCTCTCCATCTCGGACGTTCCCCGGGGTTCTAAAAGCTACTGTTTTAGCAGAAATGCTGACAGCTAAAAGCTGCCTGAGTAGTAGCTTTTGCTCAGCAACTGGCTGAATTGTAAAGAAAACAGAAATGGAAGTACTTCCCGAGACGCTAGCCCAAATTTCAGCTCAGTCAGGTTCGGTGCTTAAAGAGATGAATCTCTCATCCTCTCAGAACACATTTCAAAGCACCTCTTTACCACTGCTTCTTTTTTTCATCTGAGTGTTCAGAGATATTTTCCATAAAAGTGAAAAATACATCATTCCATTCATTTTTAGTCCCATTAAGTTGTGTTTGAATACATTTTCCTCTCGAAAGTCACAGACCAAATCCGTTTCTAATGGACCAACGTCATTCTACTGCAACACAATTTCTCAGCCTACTGATCCAGTTCCACCAAGGCGCAGTTCCTACGGCTCACAAACAGCACCAAGCAAAACAAGAAATAGGGGTCAGTGGCAAATATGAGGCAGAAACTCTGACTGTCCTCGGCCAGTCAGGGATTTACATTTAGTGGTCACAGCTGGGGCTCATTCTGTGTGTTAGCTTAGACCACCCATTTCATGCTGTTGTTTTAAACAGTTCAGCAACTTTTAACTTAAAAACCGTCTTTTAAGTTACCTTGACCCACCTAGTGAAGGAAATGTGCATAATATCAGCATCAAGACTCGGTACAAGACTGAGGTACATTTAAACCCACCTGGACATGTACCTGTGCAACTTGGTCTGGGTGATCCTGCTGTGTCAGGGGATTGGACTAGATGATCTTTTGAGGTCCCTTCCAATCCCTAATGATTCTATGATCCACTACACAAGACAATTGTGTTCTTCAAGCTCACAGGCACAAAAACATGTCATCTTCCCAAAGGCCTGAAACTTCCAGTCAGCAATAGCTCTTTCATTTCTTTTCCCTTTTATTTGCAGTTTTTAAAGCATTCCTGTGAGTTCTTTGTTCTGACTGAAGGATGCCTTATCAGCATGTCATATGTATGGCCAGCTCTCACATTTCTCCTCCTATCTCAGACTTCATCAGCCTAAATGCTTTTGCAGTCCATTCTGGTTAAGATACTGGTCTAAGCAACGTGAATAATACTGACTTGAATAGAAATCTTTTTGTTGGGCTGAGGCATTTGAATCTCCTCCATCTGCTGTTGTAGATACACTTCTTTCACCAGCATAAATGCCTGGGGATAATGAAGGAGAAAGGACTGACTTAGAGAAAGCTTTGCATGCTATATTTAGTTCTCAGGATTCCTTTATCACTCCAGTGCTGACTTAGAAGTCGGGAGATAAGGGACACATGAGGAAGAAGTACATACAAAGAGTCACAGAACATTAGCGATTGGAAGGGACCTCAAAAGCTCATCCTGTCCAATCCCCACACCACAGCAGGATCCCCTAGACCAAGTCACACAGAAACGTGTCCAGACTGGTTTTAAACATCTCCAGAGAAGGAGACTCCAACAACACCCCTGAGCAGCCCCTTGCACTGCTCTGTCACCCTCACCGGGAAGACATTTCTTCTGATACTTATCTGCTATTTATATTTGATAGAAGAAAGTTTAAATTAAGTTTTCAAAAAGCTGCTGAATCTGTTCCAAGACACCGTTACGTTGCAAGTTCTCCGCATGTGGTTCTATTCCTACTCTGAAGGGAAAATAAAGCTCAATTTTACAAGTGGAAAGTGAAAGGCAAAAAGGAAAGAAATACAATCTTCATTTATTTTAGCAACTTAGTGTGTAAATTAGTTTCTTGTTGTTCTACACTATTAGAGCAACTGCAATTGTGTTTTCGTTACCAAAAGGTCTCTTTCCCTGCTCTTCCTTTGAGAACTTTCATTCTGCTACATTTATCACACACATTACCTAGGAAACCAGCCCTCGGGATGTAAATTGTCCAAATAACATGGGGTTCTTTTGTTTTGCTGCCTTGAGAAACATGTAGAAAGTTAATCTGTTTTTATTTCAAGGTAAAAGTGGCTATTTCCAGCAGCTGATTTACAAGGGCCTTCTGTCGTCAACCTTTCAATGTGGAACACATTTGTATCGCTGTCTCTTACAAGTTCATCCTCCTGCATCTTTCTGTCTGTCTTCTCCTTGAAAATATGGTCTAAATAATGAGGGGTTGGGGAAGCAGTGCATTTTACAGGCATTCACACTTGGACTTCCTTAGAAAGAAGAACTTCCAGAGAGCATTAACCTGTCTTTTCACATTGTCTGCCCTCCAGAGACAGATCGAAATACTGCCGTGCCTTTCTCAAAGAACTGAAGGAACAGGGATGAAGCTCACAGCCTGGTTGTTTTTCCAGAGCACTGGAAGGGGCTGCCCAGGGGGGCTGTGAAGTCTCCTCCTCTGGAGACGTCTAATGCCCACCTAGGCATGTTCCTGTGAGACTTGATCTAGGGGATCCCGCTGTGGTGGGGAATTGGACTGGGTGATCTCCCAAGGTATCTTCTAATCCCTAATGTTCAGTGATTCTGGGAGAAGAGCCTGGATCCATCATCCTGACACCCACCCTTCACATATCTATAGAGAGTAATGAGACCTCCTCTTCTCCAAGCTCAAGAGACCCAGCTCCCTCCGCCTTTCCTGATAAGAGGTGTTCCACTCCTTTCATCATCCTCGTTGCTCTACGCTGGACTCCCTCCAGCATCATCCTCGGGATGTTACTGCACCATTTGCTTAGAGAGGATGGCTTAGGCAGTCTAGTTTTGTGAAACTGAAATATCTGTGTGAAAACTTGATGAAGAGTTTCAGAGGAGCCTGAAATTTCAGCAACTTTACAGAAGACCTCAGAATCCTTAGGTTTTAGTCCTGACAAACTGGGGTGAACAAAATCTTGTAGCAGTTCTTTTCTTTATTAGAAACAACTGTGTCCCAAAGCGTGAGCGTTTGTCTATTTGCCTTTCTAGTAAGCTTTGTGATTATCTATCTAAATGTTCAATTAGGCTTAATGACGTTTTATGGTGATTAGATACGCCGGCTGAACAGTGTTATTGGGAGCGATCCACATGGGGAAAGTGAGGAGAAAAGCAATTCTAACTCTGCATGCACAGCGAACGACCCTCGACTTCCTCGTACTACAGAGGAGACACATCTCGGAGTCATCACACATTGTTCTGTGAAAATGGAGCCGTCATCCTAATGTTCAGGAGCAGTCAAACAAGAAAATTGAGTATTAGGATTTATTAGGAAAGGAATGGATAACTAATCAGAAGACAGGGGTTTGGAGCTGCAGGACACACAGTGTTCCTGGAACATGAACAGTGTGTTGATATCTGTTCCCTTGATCAGAGAAGAAAAAAAACAAGCATAACATTAAACTTTGAAAAGGCAGAGAGAGAGGCAACACAACAAACAGAAGAAGAAGAGCTTCTGCTACTCTGCCCTGGTGAGACCACATCTGGAACCTTGTGCCCAGTTCTGGGCCACTTGGTTCAAGAAGAACACAGAACTGCTGGAGAGAGCCCAGTGCAGAGAGACAGAGATGATGAAGGAAGGGGAGCATCTCCCTGATGAGGAAAGGCTGAGGGAGCCAGGTCTCCTGAGCTTGGAGGTGAGGAGACTGAGGGGTGACCTCATTAATGTTCTAGTTAACTTCTCCTCTGCAACAGAATGCACACAGAAAACTAGCTTGAAAAAAATCTAACTAAACATTTTTAAAACTCTCTTTACAGAGTTAGGGGGAATTTTTCTGTTTAATTATGATAATGATTGACAGTGAGAGTAGTTTAAATTAAAAGTTCCACTTGTCCAACTTTATCCAGCTGTAAATGCTGCCTCACTGGAGCAAACTGGAACAGGCTGCCCAGGGGGGTTGTGGAGTCTCCTTCTCTGGAGATGTTCAAGACCCGACTGGACAGGTTCCTGTGTGACTTGGTTTAGGTGATCCTGCTGTTGCAGGCGGATTGGACTAGATGATCTTTCGAGGTCCCTTCCAATCCGTAATGATTCTATGAAAATGGATCCCAGTACAGAAACATCCTGTGAAGCCAGCTGAGAGCAGTATTGACATTATTTTACATTTCTTTGCATTATTTTTTTCCTTAAAATAATGACCCTTCTGCCAGATATCACAATGGAGAGGTAGCATAGCCTGCACAGAAAGATACGTGACAATACATTAAATAAGAGATTTGGTAATAAAAGTGCATTTTTTGGAACATCCTTTGCCACAAGGTATCAGCTTCAAGTGCTCTGACCGTGGTGAATGCTGCAGTGAAAGTAAAGGGTGTGGGTGAGTAATATTCCTCGACATCATTTTACAGGCTTTCTGGGAAAGAATGAAAGTAATTGGACACGTGGAGCAGCTTTTGCAGCTCCCAGGGAAAGAGGATAAAGTGAGACTTGATGTTCTGCTTTACAAACAGCGACTAACAAGTATATGAATATTAAGCAATATTCTTACAAATACCAAAGTCCCTGCATGATTATTGTACAAACTCAGATGAAGACAATTACCCGCAGCGGGAGGTCTCCAGCTTTAAACTTCAGCACCAAGCTTCACCAAGGGCAGAACAAAGAGACTGCCCGTTGCAAGCATCGAGACAGTCTGGCTGACTGGGGCATGATGACCTGTACCACATAGGACACCCTCTCCAACAGCAAGAATCACAGACCACAGCTGGAGTATCGTGTCCAGTTCTGGGCCCCTCAGTTCAAGGAGGACTCGGAGCTGCTGGAGGGAGTCCAGCGCAGAGCAATGAAGGTGATGAAGGAAGAGGAACATCTCCCTTAAGAGAAAAGGCCGAGGGAGCTGGGTCTCTTGGGCTTGGAAAAAAGGAGACTGAAGGGTGACCTCGTTAATGTCTATAAATATGTGAAGGGTGGGTGTCAGGAGGATGGAGCCAGGCTCTGCTCAGTGGCATCTAGTGATAGGACAAGGGGCAGTGGGTGTCAACTGGAACAGAGGAGGTTCCACATGAATATGGGAAGGAACTTCTTCCCAGTGAGGGTGACAGAGCACTGGAAGGGGCTGCCCAGGGGGGTTGTGGAGTCTCCTTCTCTGGAAGACATTTAAAACCCACATGACCATGTTCCTGTGTGACTTGGTCCAGGTGATCCTGCTGTGGAAGGGGCATTGGACTAGATGGTCTTTCGAGGTCCCTTCTCTGATGCTCTGTGAGTTCCATTGCTGTGTAGAAGGGTGGCCCATTGTACCAGAGGCGACACGAGGACTCGCCATTCTGCAAAAGGCCAGTATGTCAGAAGACCTGTAACTGGAACAAGTCATGGGGGAATCTAGGAAATGATGAGAGAGCCCTTGGAGCTAATGACACTCTTTCTCCTGAAATGGAGCTCCTGGAGCAGCATCATTCTGCACATACTCAAGGGTTCACAATGCTGCATGTGCTAATACACTAGGCACTAGCTTCTGCAGACCCGTTCTCTCTTTTCTCTTAGACCTGTCTGCACTTTCTCCACCGAAAGAGATTGAATGTGGTCTGATAGCTGCATTTCAAAGTCAGTCTACAAAACTAGCAGAATTTTAATTTTCTATCTTAGAAATGATGAGGCAAGGAATAGAAATAGATAGGATTTTCTATAACAGCATGAAGTCATATCATATTCTTACATTTATGGGAGGTCATCATTCTCCAATGGCTTGGCCATAAACCGCAAGACTACAATTTCATGATCTAATAGCACTGAAATGAACATGGTCCCATTTCTTTATGCAAGTAGATATAAAGCAGCACCATTTGCTTCTGCAGAACATAATAAGAGAAACAGCTGCTGATGGAGAGCTTCTATAACTGGAAACAGTTATAACAACTCATTCCTTATTCCCACTTCATAAAGTGACAGAGGAAAATAACTTGAGGAACAGACTGATTTTGTGCCTTGTATTGATTAGGGCACTAAGTGGTAGCATCTCGGGTTCCAAGCACTCCTTTCAGATAGTTGTAGAGACCGATGAGGTCTCCCCTTACCCTTCTCTTCCTCAGACTAAACAGCCCCAACTCTCTCCATCTCTCCTCATCAGATTGATTCTCCAGGCTCCTCACCAGCTTTGTTGCCTCCTCTGCACCCGCTGCAGCACCTCAACACCTCCCTTGTATTTCCTGTTGAGGCAGAGCCTTTTCATTGCTCAATGTACTTCACTCCAGAAAACTCCCTGGCAATGCAAATGATAGTTAGTGAAAGATAATCAAGGACAAGAACAGAAAAATCAAGTGATGTTTGTGGCCTCTGTCCCTAACAAAGATTCTCCTAGCAATGGCAAAACCCCTCCTAGCACAGAAATGCCCTGCATTGCTGCTGCTTGAATGTCATTAAAGTACAGAACACAATCACAGGAAAATCTGGGTGGGAGGTGACCTCTGAAGACCTTTTGCTTCTACCTCCATGCAAATCAGCGATTCTGATGAGGCTGTTAAGGTCCCTGTTATAATGAAGTCTGTTCTTTAAATGGGTACAATTGCCAACTAAACCTGATGCAAGTTACACTAAAGAACAAGAGCATCCTCTCATTGCGGATACGGCACTGGGAACACATGTTATTAAATGAAGTTTTTACAGACCTACTTCTATTAGAAGTAAAGGCCTGGGTGAGAGCCACCTCCCTGACACTGAGCTATCACTCATTGAGTAATGTCAATAAGTTGCCAGTATTTAGAGTCAAAGAGGGAAATTTTTACTACAGACCAAAAAACAGTGCCTCAGCTCACACGTGGGGTTTTTGTTTTGAGCGTGATAAGGGTTATGCCTCTCTCTCCAGCCAGACATTCGTGGCAAAGCTGACCCAAAAGGATTTCCATGAAAAGACTTGCAAAAGTCATTATTCCAAGACAGCTTTTGAATTCAGAGTCACAGAACATTAGGGGTTGGACAGGACCTCGAAACATCATCCAGTCCAATCCCCCCAACACAGCAGGATCACCTAGACCAAGTCCCACAGGAACACATCCAGGTGGGTTTTATATGTCTCCAGGGAAGGAGACTCTACAAACCCCCGGGGCATCTCCTTCTCTGAAGATGTTTAAACCCACCTGGATATGTTCCTGTGTGACTTGGTCTAGGTGATCCTGCTGTGGCAGGGGGTTTGCACTGGATGAACTTTCGAGGTCCCTTCCAGTCCCTAATGTTCTCTGGTAACACAGCTCCAACTCACATTAAGACCCTGTGCAGCCTTTACTTGAGAGAATTCCAACGACAATAAAAAAGAAATTTATTTCAATAAACCAAGGAAAGACCTCATCAGTCTGCAGAGGTTAAGAGAATTCAATTTGCAATAAAACAAGCTAATATACAGAAGGAACACACTGCCCCCCCCAAACAGAAACCAAAATCAAGCAATACGAGCAAACAAATCGCTGTTTAGTAAAAAGAGGATGAATCAAAAAAGGAGAGGAGCCCACAGATCTCACTGGGTCTGAAAGAACTGCTTCAAGATCAATGAACTGAAGCTGGATGCAAAATGGAACGTGTGTTTTCACGTTCAGAAAAGCATATCTGTCGCCGCTTTTCGGTCCAGAGGTTGGGCTGCAGCATCAAACGGAAGCGCATCTGTCGAGCTGCTTTGTAGTTTCACTTCTGATTAGAGAAATCACGGCTTCATGGAGCTAGGGGGCTTTCTACCCTTCTGAAACATCATTCTGGTATTAAAATTGGTTTACAGGAGGGGTTTTTTTTTTTGTAGTTTGTAGAGTCTGTCTTGAAAAGAAAGAGAGCCCTCCGATGACGGCGGGGATCTAAGGACAGGAAAATGTGGAGGAATTGCTGCATCCATGATGAGGTTTGTAGCTACAACTTCAGGAAACAGATTCGAGTTGCTCAACACTTTTTTTTCTGGCTTTAACTGTGAATTTGCCTTTCAAGCTTGTAAAAAACTGCTGGCTTTTTAAAAATATTTGCAAACTAACACTGCTGTCCAACCCACCTGCCACAGCAGGATCCCCTAGACCAAGGGGCACAGGAATTGTTTAAGGTTTTCAGTCTGTAAACAATTTAAATAAACCTGTTAATTTAGTGAATCAATAAAAAATAAACAGTGAAGACTCCTTTAGGTGACTTTAGATGGAAAACTATGCTTCATGTTTTTCTTAAGTAATACTAATTCTTTCTCTTTGACCCACAGTTTTGAATACACCTGTCCCTAAAGAGCCCTACTGGACAATGGAATTCTAGGAGAAGACAATGAATCCGCCTCTTCATGACAGAGGACTCATCACAGTAACTACAGCGACAGAGCAGGAAGCGAAAACCAAAAAGCTAATGCATTAAAAATGCCTCCACTAGTCAAATGTGAGTAAAAGAGCACGTACTCTTGCAGTAAATAAAACTGTGCCCATTCAGATCAGTGCACACGCTGTCAGAACCATCACTCATGGAAGCCCTCCTACGTCTACCTGCCCGTCTCTCTTCCAGGCACCTCTCATTTCTCGCTCACATTTTCACACAACATACTGCTGTGCCTGCATCAGAGTCCCCTTCGTCTTCGTCTCTTGCTACGCACGTCCTTCCCGTTAAGCTCAAAGATATTCCTGGGCACAGCACAATATTGCAAGGAGAAACATTGGGCACCTCTGATCACTTTTTGTTTGCCTCCTTCGGTCAATAAAAATTAAATCAAAAGTGCTTTTTGCTCAACAACTTCTTTTACCTGGAATCAGAGAACATTAGGGATTGGAAGGGACCTCAAAAGACCATCCAGTCCAATCCCCCTGCCACAGCAGGACCACCCAGACCAAGTCGCACAGGAACACAACCAGGTGGGTTTTAAACATCTCCAGAGAAGGAGACTCCACAACCCTCCCAGGCAGCCTGTTCCAGTGCTCTGTCACCTTCACTGGGAAGAGCCTCAACTCTTCAGTCTTTCCTCATCAGATTTGTTTTCCAGGCCCTCCCCTCTGCACCCCCACATCTGTCTTGTATTGAGGTGCCCAAAACTGGACCCAATACTCAAGATGTGGCCTCACCAGTGCCAAATGCACGAGGACCTCCTGACTCCCGCTGGCCAGGCTATTTCTAATACAAGCCAGGATGCCATTGGCCTTCTTAGCCACACTGATGGCTCATATTCATCTTCCTGGCCATTAGAACCCCCAAGTCCCTCTCTGCCCAAGGGCTCTCCAGCCACACTTAGAGCCACTTCAGGGCTATTTTAGTTGGTGTCAACAATTAAGGGTCTCCTCCCCGACTGCTCCCATTTCATGGAACTGGTGGATCTTGGCAGTACACACCCACGTGTACCTTCAGTGTCTCATGTACTGGTCCTGCACATAGGAAGCTAGGAGTAGCACAGGGAAAGGTCTCCAGCAGTTGCCCTGCTCCCAGTTTCACAAGAGGTGCATTCTACACAAGCAGCTGAGTAGCTGCTGCTGCAGGGCAAAGGCACAGAAGAAGCTGACAGCTCCTTGATGTGTGCTTTGCAAGGAAGTCTTCGGGTACATCTGAAGCTGTGAGCTAAACATTTTCCAAAAGCCTGGGGTTGTGCTCAAAGTCAGGGATGAAGGAAGGGCTGTGATGTTCTCCGTCTCATAATCAGACTCTTTTTAGAACATTCACAAGCAAGCTAGAGAAAGATCAAGTGGAAATGACTGCGCTTGGCTTCTGAATCAAGGGAAAATAAGCCTCTACTTGCAGTCTCTGCTTTCTGCTGAATCTTTCATAGAGAACAAGTGCTTATAGACTGAACCCTCTAACCTCCTAGTGATGGCTAAGTAGCTCATGAATAGCAAATTGCCAAGCTCTAAGAACTCTCCAGTGCAAAGGGTTTACTGCTCTTCTACTAAAGATATTTCAGAAAACAAGAATCATCTCGGTAGCATCTGTTTGGGGTTGTCAGGCAACATGGCTCGACAGCTACGTGTGTGATTTGCTTCAGTTTCAGGGATAATTTATTCTTGCTCAGGCAGATTGGGACCTTGCTGACAGATGACACGATAGGATATGCAAGTGCCTCTGAATAGACACCATTGAAAGAGTAGAGCTAAATCCATCTTACGCCGATCAGTGACTTAAAGCCTTTTAATAGGATCAAGAGAATTCCAGCCTTGAATCAAACACTGTCCTCGCCGTACCCACAACGATCACAGAAATTAAAGGACTGATGCTACAGAGAATTGCCCCAAAGAAAAGGAGGAAGACTGACTGGAAAATGAGCTGCTGAAGGAAAGCACGTAGCAGATCTCTAAAAAGAACTTCAGAACTTTCTACACAAAGCAGCACTGAGAAGGAACAAAAACATGTGCTAATCGAGATAATTAAACACCACAAGAGGAGCCTTCTGTCTCGCTAGGATTTAAGCCCCTTGCATGCAGCCTTTACTAACAGTTCTTCCTGTATTAGGTGGTTTTCATAAATCTCCATGAAATAAACCTAAGTCTACACAAGTCTCATAAATCTACAGCTTTTTCAGAGAAGTTTTAAAGGTTCATAACAGTAGCTGCATAAGAGTTGGTTTTGGTTACGATAATTGTAAGAGAGGGAAATTGATGGTCGTGCCAATGAAGGAAATAGACCCACAGACACTCTGGCCAGTGCTTGCTACACATGATCATTTAAAATCCACCTGGATACACTCTTCTCAGTGTCACCTAATGATTGGACATAGGGCAATGGGTGCCAGCTGGAACAGAGGAGGTTCCACATCAACATGAGAAGGAATTTCTTTATAAATAAAAGTATCAGAAGGAACTTCTTCCCAGTGAGGGTGATGGAGCACTGGAACGGGCTGCCCAGGGGGCTTGTGGAGTCTCATTCTCTGAAGAGATTTAAACCCACCTGGACATGGTCCTGTGTGACTTGATCTAGATGATGCTGCTGTGGTGGGGTGATTGGATCCCATGATCTGTCAAGGTCCCTTTCAATCTCTAATGTTCTTTGATTCTGTGAAACAGCTATTTGGAAGGATCCAAGACAGTCGAGGACTAAAACTGCAGTAAGGGAGTGTGGGGATCAGGGGTCCAGTACTCAAGATTCATCTCTATCATATTTTACTTTGGCAGTGAATATTTATTCATAAATACACCCAGGAATCTTTCAAAATATCATAGAATCATAAGGGATAGGAGGGGACCTTGAAAGATCATCCAGTCCAACCCCCCTGCCACAGCAGGATCACCTAGACCAGTCGCACAGGAACATATCTAGGAGGGTTTTAATTGTCTCCAGAAGATCACCCAGTCCAACCCCCTGCCAGAGCAGGATCACCTAGACCAAGTCACACGGGGGGAAGTGCTCCAGACACGCGGTACTCGGCACAAACGGTAACGCAGACGTTATGCAGCAACATACCAAAATAGCACCCGGCTTTGGAACGCTGGTTTCCTTGGAAGGATCCCAAGCTCCGGGTGAAAGCCGCTTTCAAGACTTTTGAGTGCTTAGGGTTGCTTGAGTGTCAAGCAAGTGAGGAATTTATTTTTAAAAGTACTTTGTCAGAAAGTTTCAGTTTGATGAAGCGTGATGAAAGGCCCTTCTGATAGTGCAGACCAGAACAGAAGACTTCAGTTCACTTTTGTTCTCTGGAAACTCATAGAAAACCTACTCCCCTCGCACTCCGCTCGCATATGTCAGCTATCAGGTTTCAGCCGCCCCCTTCATTTAATTTCTTTGTGGTTCTGTTACTATTTAATTACTGCAACTTGATGCACTGGATCCTGCTGCAGCAGGGCGATTGGAATAGATGGTCTTTTGAGGTCCCTTCCAAACCCTACTGTTCTATGATTCTGGGAAACAATAATGCAGAGCTCTCCTGGAAGAAACCGAGCAGAACCACATTCTGAATAGAGCATCTTCAAAGGTTTAAAGCTCCTTTTGTAGAGCAGAGTAAGAACCCAAAATCCATCCACAGCAAGAGCCTTAGCACCTGGCCCGTTTGGCCCCACTCGGTTAATGGGAACTGGTGGATGACTTTTTCACAGATATTTTCAGACACAAAACACTTGTGCTCTGAATCAGAATAAAACCTACTTTGCAGGTTGGGTTCCCCCCCCCCCAAAAAAAAATCATAGGTTTGCAATGTGTCCACAAATTATGGCTGTGGTCCTGACCAGTGCAGAGCAACGAGGATGATGAAGGAAGTAGAACAGCTCCCTGATGAGGACAGGCTGAGGGAGCTGGGTCTCTTGAGCTTGGAAAAAAAGGAGTCAGAGGGGTGACCCCATAAATATGAAAGAGCAGGTGTCAGGAGAATGGAATCGGGCTCTGCTCAGTGATATCTAATGATAGGACAAGGGGCAGTGGGTGTGAGCTGGAACAGAGCAGGTTCCACATATGGAACCTTCATCCTATCACACTGAGCAGAGCCTGGCTCCATCCTCCTGACACCCACTCTTCCCATATTTATAGACATTAATGAGGTCACCTCTCAGTCTCCTCTTCCCCAAGCTCAAGAGACCCAGCTCCCTCAGCCTCTCCTCATAAGGGAGGTGTTCTACTTCCTTCATCACCTTCATGGCTCTATGCTGGACTCCTTGCAGCAGCTCTATGTCCTTCTCGAACTTTGTTTTTTCTTTAAAAGAAAAGAGAAGCCCAGAGAGTAGAGGGTTAATAGGCAGCTCAATGTCTTCCAACAACTCCTTGGGGGTGTATGACTGTTACATAATCATCTCCTGAGTAATTCTAGGTCTAAAGAAATTAGCTGCTAATGAAACCTTTACTTCAAAAGAAGTCACAACAGTTGACTAAATTATTATGTGTCTTCACAAATTAACAGAGACTTCTCAGGGCTCTTTTAGAAAGGATGAATGTGTATGAAATGTGTAGTGAGGGTGTATTTAAAACATCAGGGATATATAAATGGTTTAAAATGAATTTGTTGTTCTTTGAGTACCCATTTCACATCACATCAGTTCATAATCACAGAACATTGGGGACTGGAAGGGACCTCAGAAAATCATCCAGTCCAATCCCCCCTGCCTCAGAAGATCAGCTAGTCCAATCCCACTAGATCCCCCTGCCTCATCTAGCAGAATCACCTAGATCGAGTCACACAGGGACATGTCCGGGTGGGTTTTAAGTGTCTCCAGAGAAGGAGACTCCACAACCCCCCTGGGCAGCCTTTCCCAGCGGTGTGAAGTCCCAGCTGCTAAAAAGTCTGCAAAGCACCGCATTAAGAACAGAAGTTTAGCACAGTTGCACAAAAATAAGTTGGCTCGTTGGCTATCTGTTTCTCCTTCCACTAGTTCAAGTTGCAAACTGGGAGCGAAACTGTAAATGTTTGTGTTTCAGCTGCCAACACACTTGCTCGGGAATTTGTTGGCAAGATTGTCTCCCACATCAGAGCACCACAGATCACAGAAACTGCGTGCGAGCCAGCTGCATAAATTGATCTAACTGGCTTCTCTTGGATAGTTCTTGACTGCATCACTGCGGAGCCTTCATCAGCGCAGGACAGTTACAGCAGAGTTCAACTCATCCCAACTCTTGTGGTTCAGTCTCGATAGGCAGGTCAGGCTCGCATAGCAGCTCATTTCCATCATGGGTGATGGAGAGGATCAGAAGAGAAACAGTGTGAAAAGGTAACTATTGAGATAGAGACAGTTTCATAAGGAGTGTGTATCAGACACCTCTTATCTAACACATGGCTAAGCCCACCACCCTTTCAGCAAGGTGGTCCTTGCGTTACTGCACTCGTACTGTTTCCTGTGATGCTTGTCCTCAAATCATTCAGGTGGTTCCAGCTACAGTGCTTCCTACAACATGACAACAACTTAGAGATATCCATCACAGTCTCCATCCCTGATCACTCTGGACAAGGCCACAAGCTTTAACGTTGCAATGAAGTTCTCCCCTTGTTCATGCTCCTTCATGACCTTCAGGGGTGTAGCTGCTGTGTCATGAACTTATCCAGAGCCACTGGTGCTCCAGGGTGAACCTGCTTACCCAGAGATACAGATGCTTTGGGGGATTGACTAGATGATCTTTCAAGGTCCCTTCCAATCCCTAATGACTCTATGATTCTAATAGCTTCACGGGCTTTCCTGGGGGCATAGTTCACAGATTCATTCAGGTTGGAAAAGACCCTTGAGATCATCAAGTCCAACCAGCAATCCTACTGTACAAGTTCACCCCTAAACCAGATCCCCCAGCACTACACCTAAATGTCTTTTAAACTCATGCAGCCCAGGCTACCAGAGTGTATTTACATATATCAGTACCACTGCTGATACAAACACACCCATATTTATGCCACTGCTGATATAAAAATGAACACGAGCACAGCAGAAAAAAAAACCCCAGAGTGGTCTGCAAAAGCAAATGAAAAAAGAGCATTAACAAAGATTCTTCCATACAGTGAGGCAGTCGAGCCCCGTGGCAAGTACAGGAGTCTGCTAATTAGCAGATAAATAGCTGTGATAGCTAAAAACTCTGCCCAGCACACTTCAGTCAAGTCTGTCGTTATCTCGAGTACTTTGGGTCGCAGAATTACAGAGTGTGGCGAGTCGGAAGGGAAAGGTCAGCCAATCCAATGCTGCTACCGAGAGCCAGGACATCTTTAACGAGATCAGGCTGCTCAAAGCCCAAGCCAGCCTGAGAACTGAGAATATCGATAACGCCTCCAGGGGCTGAGCCCCCACCAGCTCTTTGAGCAGCCTGTTCCAGTGTTGCACCACTCTTAATTGTAAAGACATTTTTCCTTCTGTGCAGTCTAAACCTGCCCTTTTTTAGTTTAAAAACATTCCCCCTTGTTCTGTCACAACAGGCCTTGATACAACGTCCTGGTCTTTCTTATCAGCTCTCATTAATTACTGAAAGGCTGCAGTAAGGTCTCCCTGGAGCCTTGTCTTCTCCAGGCTGAGCAGCCCCAATTGTCTCAGCCTGTCCTCACAGCAGAAGTGGAAGAAACAAACCACTTTTCATTTAAGCAACAAAAAGAACCCCATCACCAAGAAAATGAGAAATGCACATGGTACTTACATAAAACTTCCTGAGGCCAGCTCTGCTACCTTCTTCCCCTCAGGGGAAAACCCCCTTGCAGTCCTTTGTCCTCCAGCAACGTGGCGTCCTCCCCGATGGGACACGAGTGCTTCATGAACTTTTTCCAGCTAGCATGAGAGTTATCTGAGGGCTTCCCAGCCCCTGACCACTGCAGCCTGGGTCCCTTACTCACAGTCTCTATCCTCTGCTTACACATACTCTTCTCCTCCACTGATCAAGAGCTACTCTTTTCACCACGATCCAAAGGACAGTTGTTGCTCAGGTGTGTCTTCTCCCCTCCCCAAACCCCTTTTGCCCAAACAACAGAGGGCTCCTAAACCAAAGACACAGCACCAGGAACAAAACCAACAGACCACTGCTTGAGGCATTGCCTCTCTTAAGTGGGTTGTGACAGAGGCAGTGATTGGCTCAGCTTAACCAGAGGCAGGTGTGAACATGAGCAGGTGGAGGTTGCACCAATCTTCTTACAGGGATCAGTTAGCAGCCCTTTCCCCCCTCCACCAAGTAACCCTTTCTAGGTTAAATCCACCACAGGGTGACACAGAAGCCCAGGTTCGGGCACTCAAAGCTGGCCTGAGCTCTAGTGTAGGTCTGTCTCCAGCCCTGACTGTAGCACCAACTTTTACTGGTCTTGACTGGATTCCAAGGTCCCTTCCAATCCCTAATGGTTCTATGCACATGAAGTCATGAAATGGTGCTTATACGCAGGACTCCAGATCACAGACTCGTGGAACCATTCAGATTGGAAAAGACTCCTGGGATCATCGTGTCCAACCATCAACACTGCTCTACAGGTTCACCCCTAAACCAGATCACCCTGCACCACCCCTAGGTGTCTCTTGAACACATCCAGGGACAGGGACTCAGCCACCACCCGTGTGTATTTTACAGCCGCATGTGATGTGACGTGACGTGCTGCTATGAGTTCGAGGTCTGGAGGATCAGATGCCTGAAATTAATTTTTTAAGCCAGTCTGCATTTAATTTCAAGCCTGGTCCTCACACAATCTGACTTGGCATCTCTTAAAACAGCTTTACGTCCGTATCTGAGCTAGATAATCTCCTTTATGTGGTGTGTGGACCGAGAGAGACCCCGCATCACTCAGCTTCTCTGATCTGCCTCTTATCTGCACCTCTTCAGCACAAGAGCCTTGTGAGCAGTCACCTCGGTGCCCCAAACTAAAGAAAGCCCATAAAAATATCAAGGGAACAAGAAAATCTGACCCATTAATTCATATCTCTTCATCTCTGCACTCAAAACACAAAATCTTCTTACAAGCAGCTGGAACAGATGCTGTTGATACAGCATAAAGTTAAAGAGGTTTTTTCCTCTCCGTGGCAAATGATGCATTTGTTCTACTAGATTTAGTCCATCAAATTGTTTCTATCAGAAGAAACCAAATATAAACGCCTCAGTAACGGTGGAGCTTAGTTAATTCATTGATACCCAGTGGGGAAGAGAGAAAACATTAAATATTGTAATTTACAATCTTCCAGTGTGACTTTCTACAGAGACAGCGATGGCGCGGACGTCCAACACGCACCTGCTCAGCAGGGCTGAACACGTGGCCATGTCAAGAACGCGCCCCGTAAGGTTCCTGTGTCTTCTAACATTCCGGTACAGCCCAAGAAATGTTTGGCTTTGTCTCGTTCTTCTGATATTAACGAAGGCTGCAAGAAAACCATCTCAAGTAAAAATACCTCAAGGAATAATCAGGTTGATTTTTCTGCCTTGCTAGAAGATGACCACTTGACTGCGACTGTGCTGACCTCACCACGACTATTCAAGGAGCCTGTAGCGCTTCACAGGGAAGCTTCCTGCTTCGTGCTGATCAGCATCCATCCTTTGCAGCCCAAAACTTGTGCTTGAATCATTCCACAAACATTTGGCTGTGACAGCTAATTCAACGCGGGCGGTGTCTTCAGCTTCAAAGAAGTTTAAACCAGCTGAACCTCAGTTACTGTGGTAGAGTCACAGAACCACAGAGCACTAGAGATTGGAAGGGACCTCGAGAGAACATCCAGCCCAATCCCCCTGCCACAGCAGGATCACCCAGACCAAGTCGCACAGGAAGACATCCAGATTGCCCTCTGCTTCATCTGATTTGAAGTCTACAGTCTCCTTTTCAGTGTTTCACAGAGACAACGAGCATGGATGTAAATGTGGTTACATGACCAACAGAGCATCCTTGAATCACTGGAGGAGGCTGCGGGTGAGGCTCGCGGCGTTATCCTCTTTGTCTAGAAGCATTTCACTTTGTGTTGCCTTTTGCAGCCAATTTCTGGCGTCAGAGCACAAGCAGTTCAAGCTTTCATGTCATTTCTTGTTTCCTTCTACCCTAAATTGTTAAATGCAGAGAATATCCACTTAGAAAAGCAAGGGGAGCTGGCAGTGCAAAAGGATAGATGCACACAACCACAGAACATTAGGGATGGGAAGGCACCTCAAAGCATCATCTAGTCCAATCCCCCTGCCAGCGCAGATGATAAAGATGTGAGGTGAGAAAGATTTCTCTTGAGAATGAAGATTGAGGACCATGGAGAGCTCAATGAACCTGTCAGAGAAGAGAACGTGAAGAGATCAGTCATACCAGGGGAATGTAAATCGCTCCTGGATTGGAGCCTGACAGACTAACCCTTACATATCCTTGCAGCGCTTTGCACAGGAATTGTCTGCGGTCTTATCCTAAAGTCTGAAAACCCCTACATGGCAACAGGCAGAGTAGATGGCAATGAAGGATCAAAGCTTCCTGATAGCTCAGAGGTCGCCTTCAAGTGGTCCCTTTGCTTTCTGTGCATGTGATGACATACATTGGTTTAGGTGTGACAGAACCTTCTGAAAAAATACTGGAGGACAAGCTTATAAACCATAGAATCACAGAATCACTAGGGATTGGAAGGCACCTCGAAAGATCCTCTAGTCCAACCCAAGAAAACAACTCAAAATGCTGCAGGAATGCTCATTGGACTGTGGTTTGCTCCCTCAGTGCAAAAGAGAAGTTACAGGAGGCTGCTGAGAACAGTTTCTCACGAGGAAAGGCTGAGGGAGCTGGGTCTCTTGAGCTTGGAAAAGAAGGAGACTGAGGGGGTGACCTCATTATTGTTGACAGATATGTGAAGGGTGGGTGTCAGGAGGATGGAGCCAGGCTCTGCTCAGTGGCATCTAATGATAGGACAAGGGGCAGTGGGTGTCAGCTGGAACAGAGGAGGTTCCAGATCAATCTGAGAAGGAACTTCTTCACAGTGAAGGTGATGGACCACTGGAAGGGGCTGCCTAAGAAGGTTGTGGAGTCTTCTTCTCTGGAGACATTTCAAACCTGCTTGGATATGTTCACGAGACTGGATCTAGGGGATCCTGCTGTGGCAGGGGGATTGGACAGGAGGATGTTTTGAGGTCCCTCCCAATCCCTGATGCTCTGCAGTGCCCCGTGTGCTTCTTGGCTACTTTGATTTTACTATTTTGCAGAAGTTTTTCCTACGCGTGAAGTCTTTTGATTGCAGCTGTTGCATGAAGCCCCCTGTTGTGATCCTCTGAGAATTGTTCCATCTATTCACAGCATCGCCGTGTCAGACCGGTGAGTTTTACAGGCAGATGTTCTAAAACTACACCTCCCACCGCAGCCGCTGTTCGCAGAGCGACCGTCACTCGTGAGCCGCGCAATGTATGATTTAGGGGATTGTGCAGGACCCGAGGTGATTTTAACCATCTCACTGCACAGCTGTGTCAGCACTCGGAATGCTTTGGTGACCATCTGAGCTGCCACGAGTCAGCTGGAGGAAGAATCCCAGAATCACAGACCATCAGGGACTGGAAGGGACCCCGAAAGGTCGTCGAGTCCAATTGTGCAGACATCACTTCACAGCGTTTACCCCTGTTGCTTCAGAGAATGTGTTTTCTCCTCCTCGGTTCAGTCCCTAACGCCGGGTGCTTTGCTGAGAGTTTCGTATCGACCGACATCTAAAGTTTTTCGATCTCTGCTGCTTGCAGAAAAAAAATCTTTATCTTGCTGTCACGATGATTGAATATTAATTGCCTTTGACATTTTGTCTTTCAGCAGCAGGCACCTTGTCTTTCCCTTCTCAAAGTGCTGCAGTGAAGAGTGTTTCCTGCAGTTCACATTCAATAGGAGCCCTCAGCGCAGCCACACTGGAGGCTGAGAGGTGAGTGCCTGGGAGCGCTGCCAGGGTGACCGCAGGGGATTTAATTATGGTCTTGGGGGGAGGCATGGTCAAAAGTGATGTGAGGGATTGTCCTGCATCTCTCCTATTTACACTTTACCTGCACTGATAACAGTCATCTTCAAGCCGTCCCTCCTCTTATCACTGGAAGAGGCTGCGCAGGGGGGCTGTGGGGTCTCCTTCTCTGGAGATGCTTAAAACCCACCTGGACATGTGAGCACCCATGTTTTGGACAGAGAGCTCGTAGCACAGCTACATCTCTTTTCAGTCTTAGCTCTTTCTCCACTTTCTTTGTCACAGTCCCCCAGCCACAGCAGGATCCCCTAGATCCAGTCACACAGGAACATGTCCAGGTGGGTCTTAAACGTTTCCAGAGAAGGAGACTCCACAACCCCCCTGGGCAGCCCCTTCCAGGGCTCTGTCACCCTTATCGTGAGGAAGTCCCTTCTCATATCGATGTGGATCAAGACTGGATGCTATCACTTTCTGATTAGAGATGTTGCTTTCAGATGGACATATCCAGCGCTCCATGCCTTCAGAGCAAAGTGCAAGGAGCCAGACCGGTGGAGTTGTCATCTCCACAGGCATTTTTGTTTTGGATGTGTAGAACTAAGCACAGCAGTGTCCTGAGAAGTTATGATGTTCCTCAGAAAACCACGCTATGCTCCTACATGTGACTAAAGCTTGTTCACAAAGTTCAACGGGGATTGGACTGGATCATCTTTCAAGGTCCCTTCCCATCCCTAATGATTCTATGGATTTATTAGTGTGTGCAGGTAGTACAAATCCATCCACAAGAGCTCTTTGCCTCCATGTAAGGAATGGATTCCTCTCCTCCTTCTGGTGCACAGCATGAGCGAATTACCTAAGTCTGTTGGATACCTTCATGCTTGTTTTTGAGGAGCATACACGAGGCTTTATGTTATCTGGAAAATGAATTATGCATATGGAAATATGGCACAACACCCAGCCAGCCTATTTCTAGTGTCTGCTCTGCCTCTTCTGCCATCACACACTGTGATCAAAAATAATCTTGTTTTCCCCAAGCCAACTCTTCTTGGGTTTTTCCTATTATCCCCGGGAAGGAATTTAACTTTCTGCCTAGCAAGGACTATTTGCAGACGCAGTGATGCCGAATTTAAATCACAGAGGGTGAACTGGAGCAGCAGGAGGCCACAGGAAGGTGCTACCTGTTCAGAGAGCAAGAGAACACTTTCAGAACACCTAAGGTTTTGGAGCATCTGGATCTGGGTTTTGTTTGGTTGGGGGGTTTTCTGAAAGTAGAAGCACCAGCCGTTAGAAACTGGTGATGTAAAGATGTTTGGTGCCTGTGTCTCTGTGTGTGAGTTACCTTTGCTTTATCCTGACAGTTCTATGCAGAGGGATTAGACTGGATGATCTTTCAAGGTCCTTTCCAATCCCTAATATTCTGTGACTCTGTGGTAATTAAACAATTTACTCCTTATCAGAGTAAAGATTCATTCACAAAGAGCATTTTCATGTCGATGACTGTCTGTGGAAAACAACTTGAAATGATATTTGGAAAATAGAACAGGAACCTTCTTCTTTTTCCTGTCCTTGCAACCTAACACAAGGTTCAAATCAGAACGTCCTCGGTATCTACTTCTTTAGAGTTGCCTGGATTGATGGTTTTCGCTCTGGTGTAGCAAAGTCTTCTCAATCAATTTACTAGCCACGCCTGTTCCATCCAAGTCTTCTCAGTCAATTTACTAGTCACGCGTGTTCCATCCATAGAGCCACTCTGGGTGTGTGCAGCAATTTCTGAAGACTTGTACCACATCATCAAAGCTATTCCAGCTAGCAGCTCCGCACTCTAGCTCCTTGGCTAGACAATTGACACGGAGCTTCTTCTATCCCTAAAGACCAGTCCCTGATTCCTAGAACCCTAACAAGACCTTCAAGGCAGGATTGGACGTGGCACTTGGTGCCATGGTCTAGCCTTGAGCTCTGTGGTGACAGGTTGGACTTGATGATCTATGAGGTCTCTTCCAACCTTGATAATACTGTGATACTGTGATACTGATACTGTGACCTTGGTCATGTCGTTAGCACCACCGCGTTAGACAACACGTGGCTCAAGAGACGTTTGAAACAGAAACGCACCCCGATTGCTGTTTCACGGGCAGTCCACATTAGCCTGAGCAAGAGGGAAAGGCTTTTACCTTTCTGTGGCAGATGCTCATTTTTCACATGAATTATGCATTTCCATTTTTTAACAAGAAGGGGGAAAAGCCAAAGAAAATAGCTTTTTCCCCTGAATAAATTCACTGTACGAAGAAGTAAAACACTAAATAATTGTATTCTGTGCTGTAGGAAATGCCTTCTCACTTTATTAAACTGCTTGCTGTGTTGCTGATTTCTTGAACTAAGCAGTTATTATGTGGAGCCCTAGAGATCTGCAGCGCTGGGAACAGGGAAGTCAAACTCTAAACTTGAGTTCTCAGAGCTGCCCAGAAAATACCTTGAATTTGTCAAATGAAAGCATCAACCTACTGCAGATACAGATTTCAAATATCATCTTCATACAAGTAATTATTGTCACTTACCTGAGCTGATGTGGGTGTCAGCTGGAACTGAGGAGGCTCCACACCAATATGAGAAGGAACTTCTCCCTAGTGAGGGCGACGGAGCCCTGGAAGGGGCTGCCCAGGGGGATTGTGGAGTCTCCTTCTCTGGAGGTTTTTAAAACCCACCTGGACATGTTCCTGTGTGACTTGGTCTAGGGGATCCTGCTGTGGCAGGGGGCTGGACTGGCTGATCTTTGGAGGTCCCTTCCAATCCCTTATGTTCTGTGATTGTGATCTTGGTTTCTCCTGGGTCTGTGGAGGACATCAGGCTTGATGGTCTTTCAAGGTACCTTCCAATCCTTGATGTTCTGTGATTCTCTGATTCATAAAAAAAGAACTTGTATTTTTGAGAAACCTCAAAAGAATCTAGGGAAGAAGGTGGCCAAACGCATCACAAGTAGCTGCTTCACAGGCTGCAGGCAGCTTTTTCTCCAAACGTCTTTCCTCTGCCAATATTTAAGAGCTCAGGTTTTGATACTTCAGCACGGTTAAGCCCCAACAGACTCTAAGCTAGCTAGAGAGGAATATCTCATCCACTCTTGTCAGCTTTCCTATCAAACAGAACTTTGTCTCACGGGGAATTTCTTCTGAAGTTTAGAAACTACTTTCACACGGTACCTACTTTCCTGTGAGGGTTTCTTGATGGCAGCAGGGTTCTGGTTCATGAGAGGCTGCTGGGCAGAATCTTGGAGGTTCAGCTTGTGAGAAGCAGCCCTCTGAAAGCATGACTGGATATCTGAGTGATAGGAGCTCCAAAGAGTCATCCGTTTACCAGCTCCACTGCTGCTTTATTCAAGCTGGACCCAGAGTTCTTCTTCTTTCAGTGCCACTAGGGAAGGAAGTGCCAAGGCCCCCTCTCCTGCTCTGTGCTGAGAACAGGATGATCATGCTAAGTCTGATCTACAGTGACACGGAATGATCACAGCTCTCAGGACAAATGCGAGCACCAGCTGCTCGGCGCTTCTGCAGGCAAGGTCACTATCTAATATTCATAGGGCCTTGCGCGCTGTAATCCACGATCCTGCACACAGAGTTCAGGCATCTTCCTTCCTCAGCAGCAAAGCACTAGCAGCTAGAAGTGTTTCCTTTACCTGCCCTCTAACTCTTCCAGCCTGCTAGCCTTGTGCCCATCTCAGTTTTGTCGTGACTAGGAGTCACCACCACCACCAGTCAGCATCGCTTTGAGCCTTGTTCGGTAGGTATTAGTTGGTAGCTGATGCTTCTGATGCTTCCACTCAGCCTGACTGCTTCCCCGCTGAGAAGCACCTAACTCAAAGTAGGAATCAACACCACCACCAGTCAGCACTGTTCAGTAGGTATTAGTTAGTAGCTGATGCTTCCACTCAGCCTGACAGTTTCCCCACTGAGAAGCACCTAACTCAAAGGATCATGCTGACTAAAGTATCATGAAGGGTGCCAGCTGAATCAGTAGGATCTCACCAATGAGACATCTCACACCGCAACCCTCAGTGACATCACAGGCTAGGCTGAGGGACAGCACATACCTGCACCCCTGTCTTTTATAAAAGTTGATCAGGAATGCCAGTCATGCCAGAAAAATACTATCTGAGAATCCTTTTTGGAAGTGATGGTCTTGAATCCCTCACCTGCAAAGGCTTCCATCTGTCACTGGAACACTGCCCACAAACCCAAGGCTTTTCAGCTGACTACCAATACCTGCTGTGTGCACCTTAATAAAGTAAAATATTCCATTTGATCACAGCAATAATGCATTTCATGGAACCACAGAACATTGGGGACTGGAAGGGGATTGGACTGGGTGATCTTTTGTAGTCCCTTCCAATGACGTTCTGTGATTCTGTGAGTAATTGTGCTAATTTCGTATTTCTTCTGCACTACTACTTCTCTCCCACCCCTCATGGCGATGGAGCACTCCAGAAAGAGCAGATCTATAGGATGCATTAGTCTTTAAGGAGCCTCTATGGCTCCCTAGATTTTGCTGATGTCCATCGGAATAAAATATTACAGAGGTACCGGCTGCTCCAAAATTCTTCTCATTCTGCTGTTACCCCTGTGGTTGAATAAATGCATCAGGTGTAATGAAAACCTGAGGACTACAGAAGTGGAGGCATTGTCTCCCTTTTCAGATGCCTCAGGGAGATGCAGTGGCTGTGATGGTGAAGAAGGATTGTATAGCAATGGGTCAGGAATTCCAAGCGCAAGAGAGGAAAGGGAAACAAACTGGGACAGGGTGGGGAGATTGGACTGGATCGTCTTTCAAGGTCCCTTCCCATCCCTAATGTTCTGTGGGACATCAGCCAAGAAAAACCAGAAACTTTAGCTTCATTCACAAGAACTGGTTCACTAAACCCAAGATTCTTATCAGTCTATGAACTTCAAACTCCATGTAAATCAGTGTCAAATCTGACTGAAATCCAAACGAGTCAATATTTCTCTCCTGAAATGAATCAAATGAGATGAGATGCGAGTCACCCAAAAGCATCTGTCATGCCCAGCTAAACTGACTTCAACAGGCTCGAGTCCGCGGGCACCTTTGGCACCGAGTAACCTGCAGAGGAGCACCCATGAATGAGGACCTTAGTGAAGGACCCGGGGAGCTCGGGTTCTCTCTCACACATCAAGTATGTTTGCTCTGGACTCAGGCACTCGCCTGCCTGTTCTATTTGTGCCAGAGCTGGGTGGTGAAGGCTTAAACAATTGAAAAGGGCCGTGCACAGCGAGTGCTTTTGAAACCCTGGAGAGCAGTGAATAATAAATACAGCCAGGCCTTTTGTTAGTGCCCTAATGTTCTGCAGTTTAAGTCACACACGATTACAGTGCTAATGTCATTTGGGGGATGAAATGGATATTAAATTAAAGCCCGTCTCCAAGAGATCCGCTGAGTAAAACAGAACCTGATTCCACTGTCTCTGACTTCAGCAAGAATGGGGTAAAACTCTAATTCAGACCAACAGTATTTCACTATTTATAGGTCAAGGATGGAGGATGCGAGACAAAGGGATTAATATGATTTGTTTACAGCCGTGAGGCAAGTCAGTCTGGGAAGGCTGTTTTTTCCTTCCATTATGTTCTGCTCCATTCTATTCCATTCCTGGCCTATTCAGCTTGTGCCAGCGCCCTCACCCTTCCACCACCCAAGAACATCCCAAGAGTCGCTAACCAACATGCTCTGTATTTCCCACTGATGCTTTACTTTTGAAAGCTGCAGATTAGAAAACTTTTGGGCTGGTTTGGGACTGGGATTGGGTTTTTGGTTCCTTCATTTTGGGTGAGATATGGAGTTTGTCTCGGGGAGCTGTAGAAGGAAAAGGGAAGAGTATGTTTTATTTGCTGAGACTATTTCAGAGGAGATTGAGGGGAAGCACTACTGCTGCCTACAGCTACTTGAAAGGAGGTTTTAATGAGGAGGTTGGTGGTCTCTTGTCACAAGTAACAAGTGGAAATGGCATGAAGTTGCACCAGGGTTAGAAGTTAGGTTAGTGAGATTCCCTCAGTCTCCTCTTCTCCAAGCTCAAGAGATCTAGCTCCCTCAGCCTTTCCTCAGCAGGGAGATGCTTCACTCCTTTCATCATCATCAGTGGCTCTGTGCTGGACTCTCTCCAGCAGTCCCATGTCCTTCTTGAACTGAGAGGCCCAAAACTGGACACAATATTCCATATGTGGTCTCACCAGGGCAGAGTAGAGGGGGAAGAGCACCTCTCTCAATCTGCTAACCAGCCCCCTTCCTTTGAGAAGAACAGCCCTGCTGTGCTTGACAAATACAACTGCCTGACAAGACTCTCGGCATCTGAACTCTATGCAACAGCCTGGATCCAGCCCACTTCAAGACTTATCTTGCAGAGAGTAGGTGTAAGGAACACAGATGAGCTCAGCTGTCCTTGGCCACATCTTCAGTACTGGGTCCAGTTTGGGCCACCTGAATACAAGACAGATGTAGAGATGCTGGAGCAGGTGCAGAGGAGGGCAACTAAGCTGGCTTCCCAGGGAGGTGGTAGAGTCACCATCCTTGGATGTGTTTAAAGATCATGTGGATGAGGTGTTGAGGGATCTGGTTTAGGGGTGAACTTGTAAGGCAGGGTAGATGGATGGACTCTATGATCCCAGGGGACTTTTCCAACCAGAGTGATCCTACCATTTGATAGCCCAAGATGTTGAGAAAACCTGTAATTGGTCTCCTGCTATCTAAAGTTTCCCAGGCGCTTATAATTTCAAGTCTAGTTGATTTATAGTCTGGCCAACAGTGACTGGAGACTATAAAATGAGAGCACGTAATTTTCTGCCGCAGGGGCCCTTCGGGTTCCTAGCCAGCAGGAAGTCGCCGTTGCTGCCCTGATTTAGCAGGACACGCACCTTCCACCAGCCGAGCGCTCGCACACTCCTCACACTCTCCTTTCCATTCGTGCAGACAGACGCTGCTCGTTACTCATCGGGGCTCAGCAACGCTCCCTTACACAGAACCACTGAATTGTCGGAGTTGGAAGGGACCTCGAGACCCTCTAGTCCAACACCCACCCACCCACTCCCCGCCAAAGCAGGACTGCCTAGAGCACAGAGCGCTGCATCCAGGCGAGTTTTGAGTATCTCCAGAGACCGAGCTGCCGCCTCCTCTCCGGGCAGCCGCTTTGCCACCCGCGCAGTAGCTGTTGCTGCCNGCGCGGCGGCGGGGCAATGGGCAGCCGCGGGGAGGCGAAGCGGCTGGCGGGCGGCGGAGCGGGCGAGCGGCCGGGCATGGGGCCCCCGGGCAGCCGCGGCAGCAGCACCGCCCGCGGCAACCTGCAGGTGAGGGCTGGGGGCGAGGGGAGGGTGGATGGATGGGGCGACGCGTTCTGACTTACGGCAGCATCAAGCCCCGCACGACCCAAACCGCTTCCGTCTGTGTATTCGTGTGTTCGATGGCGGTTGTTTATTGGCTTCCTCTCGGCTCCGGTCTGCACCGATCGCAGCAGCCGTGAAAAGTTTTGGGCTTTGGGTCGGCTGCTGCCAGGCGCGGAGCCGGAAATATATGGAGGAGGGAAGTGGGTGGTTAAAAAAGGGGAAAGGAGCTAAAATTCCACTCCCGCCGCGGAGAATGTGCCGAAGTTACTTTGCGGGGAGCCCGTTCCCACAGGCGAAGGGCTGGCGACGCGCTGGCCAAGTTGCTGCGCGGCTCCCCCGCTCCGCTCCAGCTCCTGCGGGCGCCGCGGAACCCGGAGGAGCCGGGCAGGGAGCCGCGCAGGCTGCGCGATGCGGGGCTGGTCCCCTCCAGCGTGCGTCAGAGAAACAGCCTTCGGGACGGGGCATGGAGTCGGGGCGAGCATGGGGAACGCGTCTCACATAGCTGCTGTGGAAAGGGAAGAGGGGGAGCAGGGGTTACCCGGCTTGGGATGTGCGTGCGTGCGTTTGGGAGGGTGGGTGATGCTGCTGAGAAGGGTTTGAGGAGGTCCGCGGGTAGGGAAGAAGGCAGAAGTGCTGCCGCTGAGGTGGGGGGAGGCAGGGTGCCCCTGGATACCCGTGGCACTGCGTATTTGCTCTGGGGAATGCAGCTGGTGTTGCCTGGAGGGTGCAGATGGCAGATGCCCTGGAAGTAGCTGCTGCGCTGAGGGGAGGAGATGGGGGGAAAGGGAGGACATCATCATGTCGCAGGTGCTGCAACACTCGCAGTGGCAGTTGGGGAGGCAGTGGGCGGCATGGGGGAGGCTGCCTCCTGCCTCTCCTCCTCCTCTAAAACCACCCTCCCTGTGCCTCTTTCTCCTCAGCACTTGATCCTCTTCCTGCTCTTCGTTGGACCTTTCAACTGCTTTGCCAGTTACAGCCGTGCCAGTGAGCTCTTCTACAGCCTCAACGAGGGGCTGCCCGCTGGGGTGCTCATTGGCAGTCTGGCCCGTGACCTACGGCTGCCCACGCACCCTGGAGCCCCCCAGCCCCCACTCTCCTTCACCCTGGTCTCCAGTGGCTTGGGAGGACAGTATGTGCATCTGAACAACCGCTCTGGGGAGCTGCATACCTCAGCTGTAGAGATTGACCGGGAAGCTCTGTGCGTGGAGAGCAACGGGGCCACCGTCTTCGGGGGAGCAGCTGATGGCTCCTCTTTGTCATCGCTCTCATCTGAATCGTGTCTGCTGCTTCTGGATGTCCTGGTGTTGCCACAGGAGTACTTCAGGCTGGTGAAGGTAAAAATTGCTATTCGGGATGTTAATGACAACGCGCCCCGCTTCCCTGTGCCCCACATCCACCTCTCGGTGCCCGAGAATGCGCCTGTGAACACCCGCCTGGCTATTGAGCACCCAGCCCTTGACCCCGATGTGGGCACAAATGGTGTCCAGACCTACCGCCTGCGAGATAACTACGGTGTCTTCACCTTGGATGTGGAGGAGAATGAGAATGGGGAGAGGACCCCCTACCTCATTGTTATGGGGGCTCTGGACAGGGAGACGCAGGAGGAATATGTCACAGTCATCATTGCTGAGGATGGGGGGACTCCCCCACTCGTGGGCAGTGCCACACTCACTATTGGCATTAGTGACATCAATGACAACTGCCCCCAGTTCAGCGAATCGCAGCTTAACATCACCCTTTATGGGAATTCCAGCCTAGGGACACACGTGGTCACTGTCCACGCGGAAGACACGGACCTCGGATCCAATGCCTACATAACCTACTCCTACAGCCAGAAGGTCCCCCAGGCATCCAGAAACCTGTTCCATCTGGACGAAAGCACGGGAGCCATCACACTCTCCAGTAAGGTTGATGGGGACACTCCAAGGCTCCACAGGCTGATCATACTGGCCAATGGTCCTGGTTGTATCCCTGCTGTGATCACCGTGTTAGTGACCATCATCAAAGTCATGATGAGGCCACCTGAAATTGTCCCTCGTTTCATAGCTAACGAAGCAGAAGGGGTGGTGTACTTAAAGGAACTAGAACCTATAAACACACCGATAGCATTTTTTACCATCAAAGACCCCGATGAAAAGTACAAAGTCAATTGCCATTTGGATGCTGATGGGCCCTTCAGACTTTCACCATACAAGCCGTACAACAACGAGTACCTGCTAGAGACTACAAAGCCTTTGGACTATGAGACACAGCAGCTGTATGAAATCTCTGTAGTTGCATGGAACTCAGAAGGCTTTCACGTCAACAAGATAATCAAGATACAGGTTCTAGATGACAACGACAACTCACCAGTCTTCTCTCAACAGCTGATAGAATTATCCATCGAGGAGAACAATGTTCCCAATGCTTTCTTGACCAAACTGCAGGCTACTGATGCTGACAGCGGGGAAAGAGGACAAGTGTCCTATTTCTTAGGTCCTGATGCCCCTTCCTATTTTGCTTTAGATAAAACCACAGGAGTTCTTACAGTTTCCACCCAGCTGGACCGAGAAGAAAAAGAGAAGTACAGGTATACTGTCAGAGCAGTAGACTCTGGGTTCCCCCCAAGAGAATCAATAGCAACTGTCACCATCACCGTACTGGACAAAAATGATAACAGTCCAAGATTCATCAACAAGGATTTCAGCTTTTTTGTGCCAGAAAACTTTCCTGGGTTTGGCGAAATTGGAGTTATAAGTGTCACAGATGCTGATGCGGGGCAAAACGGGTGGGTTGCTCTTTCCGTTCTGAATGGAAGTGATATTTTTGTCATAGATACTGGAAAAGGAGTCTTGAGAGCCAAGGTCTCCCTGGACAGGGAGCAGCAAAGCTCCTACATTCTGTGGATTGAGGCAGTTGACGGAGGTGATCCTGCCCTGTCTTCTACAGCAAAAATAACTATTCTTCTTCTGGACATAAATGACAACCCACCTTTGGTCTTGTTTCCTCAGTCCAACATGTCTTACTTGTTGGTTCTTCCTTCCACGCTTCCGGGCTCTCCCATCACTGAGGTCTACGCTGTCGATAAGGACACTGGCATGAACGCGGTCATAGCTTACAGCATCATAGGACGAAGAGGCCCTCGACCAGAGTCCTTTCGGATTGACCCCAAAACTGGCAATATCACCTTGGAAGAGTCACTGATGCAAAATGACTACGGCCTGTATCGGCTGCTGGTGAAGGTTAGCGATCACGGCTACCCAGAACCTCTCCACTCCACGGTCATGGTGAACCTTTTTGTCAATGACACTGTTAGCAACGAGAGCTACATCGAGAGTTTGTTACGAAGGGAACCCGACATCAGTGTAGAAGAAAAGCAGCCCCAAATATCCATAGAGCCGACGCACAGGAGAATGGAGTCACCGTCCTGCATGCCTACGCTGGTAGCTCTGTCCGTAATAAGCTTGGGCTCCATTGCTTTAGTGACAGCGATGGGCATTTACCTCTGCCTAAGGAAAGGGAAAAAGCATCACAGAGCCGACGAAAACTTGGAAGTACAAATCCCATTAAACGGAAGGATTAACCTGCACATGTTGGAGAAGAAACCGGTGGAGATTTCTAACATTTGACGTTTCCTGGTGGGTGAAACCAACATCTGGGAAACACTTTGGACAGCTCCGAAGCACCGTGGATTGTACTGACAGAGGTTGCAATGAAAGGACCGCTAATTTATAACTTAATAGTATTATGATTGTAAATAGCTGTTTACAGTTTTTTAAACTCAAATTCCGTGTACAGCTTTTTTACGAAACCTTAGGAACTAACAGCTAGCAGCCCGTCTATAAACACGTGGACATCATCTGCAGCTTTCGTAGAGCAGTGACCGTTAAATAAGAAGGGGGAAGGTAAGACAGCGCCTCTTGGAACTGTAAAAGCGTTTTTAACCACAGGAGGGCGACACATGCTCCTGAGCAGGGAACTGTTCGAGGTGCTGCTGTCCATGAGCTAAAGAGAGTCTATTTTAAATACCTTGGTTTTGATATACGGTACACGCTGGCACACAGACATCTAATCGCACGCGAGAGAAAGGTCTGGCCCCACGTGTGTGTCCTTAAGAGAAAGACTATATTAATATGCACTAGCAATTAGAAAGAGAAAGCCCAGAATGTTTATTACCTCACAAGCAAGGCTTGTACAGTAGGGTAACAGAAGGCATTAACAAGAAGTGCAATTCCTGTTGAGCAAGAATGGGAGACGTTGCAGTGAAGCTGAGCTGCTGTGACAGATCACCTTTCATTCGCTTCAGGTTTCACCCACGTTGTCGTTTGCTCCAGCAGTCTGCTGGTCGTTTTGATGGGAAGAGTCTGTTCGGTGTTTCCAAAGCAAACCCCTGCTCATTGTCGTAGCCACGCCAGATGCAAGGAGGCCACCGAATGGCTAAGTTCTCAGCTGTCACGGGGGTGGTGGTGTTTTTTGTACTCGGAGCAATCTGCCGGTAGTTTCCATCGGTTTGTTTGTGTAATGGGAGTTGTTTGGTTTGGTTTTTTTTTCATGTGAAACTTCTCAATTCGATCTGCCAGATGAAAACAAAATCACTTCATATCCCAAGGGATTCTAGGACTTAGTTACTTCTGACTGTTGTTCTTTTCTGGACTGATGCTTCACGTGAAAAGATCTCGTTTCTGGCTTTTGGCCACCATTCCCGGCTCCTTTTCACTGGCTTTGATTTTGGGTTCGATCCAAAACCTAACCTGTAAGACTGGTGGCATATTTCCTTTCTAATTTATTCTTTGCTGTGTCCTCTGCAACAAAGCAGCAGCTTTGGTGGTGATGGATCCCTTTTCACTTCGTTTGAAGAGCCGAGAGCTACCTTTTGTAAGATGATTCCATCATCATCTTTCTCTGTGTTAGGCTTCGGACCGATTATTTTGTTCCTGAACTCATATGTCTGTAACGTACCAAAAGTGTTTATATGTCTGCAAATTAAAGCTATATATTTTCATAATATCTTATTCTCCAGCAATTCTCCTGTGTTTTCATAACAGCTTGTGCTCTGACCCTCCCCTACAATTGTGAGGCTAAATATCATGTAAAGAAGTGTCTGTTTCACAGATGCTCGGGTGCTGCCTGTTTTCACAGAGCCACCGAGCATCAGGGATTGGAAGGGACCTCGAAACGTCATCCGTTCCGATCCCCCTGCCAGAGCAGGGCCACCTAGACCAAGTCGCACAGGAACGTGTCTGACGTGCCGCAGTAACTCCTTGCAAACCACTGATGAGGGCTGCTGCTGTACTTCTTGATCCCTGTTGGCAAGGGCAGCTTGTTTCAGCTGGTGCAAGAGGCAAGAGCAGCTGACGCTCGTTTGAAAGCAGGGGATGCAATTTCCTAGGCAGGTCTGGGTTCTCCTTTCTGTGACTGGCACATGACCTCACCTGGAGCCTCTGGAGGTGTCGGAGCTCCCTGCAGACAGCTGGTTCTGCTTCGGTTCCGTGTTAACCGTAGCGCCAGGATACTGCTGTTCTACCCATGAGAAACAGCTGCTCGGGTCCCTTGTGCATCGGGCGATGGCTGTGCTTCGTGCAAAAACTGGTCCGTGGTGACAGGCCTTTGTGGTTCAGCAGCTTTTTCCAACCGTTTCCATACTTCAATAATATGAAACTTACGATGAAAATTAGATTTTGAAAACTAGCACATTTCAATAATTGGCAAAATATGATGAAAATTCTAATTTGGAAATGGCTCCATATTTTAATACTATGAAAATTATTACAACTATATTTTGAAAATAATTTCATATTTTAACATGAAAATTACTAAAATTATAATGTGAGAATGGTTTCATATTTTAATATGGAAAATATGAAAATTAGAATTTGGAAATTATTCCATCTTTTAATATGGAAAATATTACAGAAATATTACCATCTCCTAAACGTGGAAAGAAAGTTGGTTTGAAATCACAGTCACAGCAGCACAATGGCTTGTGGACAAGACCTGACCCTGAATGAGGCACATGTCTGCCTTCCTGTGTGGAGCCTGCGGATGGGTAGTGCTGCTCAATCACTGAACCAGAGATCATTGCAGGAGATCCTGCTCTGGCGGGAGGGATGGGACTAGATGATCTTTCGAGGTCCCTTCCCATCCCTAATGTTCTGTGATTCTGTGAAAGAGATTTAAGTAAGGAACAGAGAGTCACAGAATCATTAGGGATGGGAAGGGACCTTGAAAGATCATCCAGGCCAGTCCCCCTGCCACAGCAGGGTGGGGACACTCTTTTAACGATCATATCTGAAGTGAATTAGACTCCAATACAAAAGGTCTATTTTGTCGCCACCCTCTGCAGTGCACTCGCCAAAGTGCAAGTGTTGTCGGCACTGGTCGTTGAGCTGGCACAAAAATCAACGTCTCGTTCATTTAGAGCATCCACTGAGCAAGCTGAGCGCAAGCGGGAGCGCTCTGTTCATTCTCGTGCCAGATCAGATTGTCCTCAGCTTCGCATTGCCGAGGCGCCCCAATCCTGCCGTGCAAACACTTCCTGCAGTAGATTTAACAGGTTAAAAAACAGGAGAGAAGAAACGGGCAGCAAGCCCAGTGCTGGTGGATGGATAAAATCAGCTCAGTCTTCTCCCTTGGTTTCATTCTATGGTTTTTAACAGAGCTCTGCAAAGTTCCTGTTTTGGTGCAAAAATCAGCCTAACACGCGGCTGGCTACCAACAGAGGCTGCGATCACAAAGCACGGAGGGGGAATTGCAGCACGTGGCTGCTTTTTGCATCAAAACTCAGTTATCAGCTGATATCGTGGCCCTTCAAGTCCATTTTTCAGCACCAAGGTACAAACATGCAGCTGTGCCACAGTCTGCCTGAGGACAACATAAAAACCTCACACTGTGCCAGGTGATCCTGCTGTGGTGGGGGGTTGGAGTAGATGGTCTTTCGAGGTCCCTTCCAACCCCTGATGCCCTGCGATGCTGTGATTCAATGTGCTCTAAGCAGACAGTCAGGGCAAGGTTCAGCCTGTCTGAAAACTCATACCAAGCGCCATCTCAATGCCCTTGAGCATCACAAACTTGCACACAGGTCCATAAAGAGGACTCCTGCCTTTCTAGAGCGGCAGCTAGATGCTAAGGGTGAAGGTAGCACCTGAAATCACAGGAGAAAAGTGTGAGCAGGCATCCATATCCCTCTGGTGGTGACGTACCAAGTGCATCAGCCTCTCAGCTCCACTGAGGAGAGCCTGACAGAGTCTAATTGGAACATAATACACAGATCATATGCAGACATCTGATCCTTAGCATCAGAGCGAAAAAAAAGACCTGCAAGTTGAAAATGTAGCAACTCTGATGCCTGACTGATGAGCTTTGAAGCCTAAATCCCATCTTATTTTAGTGATTTAATGGAACCATCTGTGCCCTCTGCTGTGAGCAGAGAGAGAAGGAATCTTGGGTTTAGTTGTTTGCCGGCAGTCCCGGTCTTTGTTAAGCACTGGAAATGAACTCCTCTCCTACAAGGTTACAGAAACATGGGGGTAACTGAGTTTTCCTTTGTGGTTCAGTCAAACAAGAGCAACCTGGGCCATGAAGTGAACGAGACTGCAGTGCTAGGTGCTCCCTGCCTCGAGTCAGACTGGTGTCTCAAGCAGCACCAGAGAACTTTGGAAGGGACCTCGAGAGATCATCCAGTCCAATCCCCCTGCCACAGCAGGACCACCTAGACCAAGTCACACAGGAACATATCCTGGTGGGTTTTAAATGTCTCCAGAGAAGGAGACTATGTGGACTGTGGAGGAAGCCACTTGCAGTCAGCACAGGGGTGTGGAGCTCATGTAATTTTAAACTCATCTTTAAAACACCATTATGGGTTGCAAAGATTAACCTTTAAAAATGTGTGAGGGGTGGGTGTCAGGAGGATGGAGCCAGGCTCTGCTGTAGCAACAGGACAAGGGGCAATGGGTGTCAGCTGGAATACGGCAGGTTCCACATCAATCTGAGAAGGAACCTCTTCATGGTGAGGGTGATGAAGCACCAGAAGGGGCTGCCCGGGGGGGTTGTGGAGTCTCCTTCTCTGAAGGCATTTAAAACCCACCTGGATGTGTTTCTGTGTGACTGGATCAAGGGGATGCTGCTGTGCCAGGGGGGTTGGACTGGATGATCTTTCGAGGTCCCTTCCAACCCCCAATGTTCTGTGATTCTCAGTGCAGGTTTTGTATCCGTGTCTTTATTTTTACTTCAACGTCTGTAATCGAGGAAGCAGACTTCTTTGAAGGACAAGAGGACAGCTGCATGTCGTGGAACTCACATCTTTTGCCCTGTCACTTGCTGTTTGCGAGAACGAAAACCTACAAATCTTAAAAAGAATGAAATACAGCAGATGCAGAGGTAATGAAAGGAATCACTTCCCCGCTCTGCGTGCGGGTGATAGATCGTGATGTGCTGAGCGCGCAGTTCCTCGGTGGAGCTGTACGTGTGATAAGAAACGCTGGGTGGGAATGACAAAACTAATGCATGATGATATGCAGAAGGGGGTGAAAAAGAGCCCTTCTAGTCTAATAAAAAAGCACAGGCTCCTGCTAGGGCTTTTGGCTTGTGCACAGGGCGAGTAGCTTGAACAGAACAGCTCAGAGCACTACTACCTCTTCAGCAAACACCAAAAAGCCATAGGCAATACAGGATGAGCCTTTGGATATGGAAACAAAGGCTAATGAGAAGCAATTTGCTGAGACTCAGGGTACTTTGTATTCACAGAACATTAAGGATTGGAATGGACCATAAAAGATCATCCAGTTCAATCCCCCTGCCACAGCAGGATCTCCTAAACCAAGTCACACAGGAACATGTCCAGGTGGGTTTTAAATGTCTCCAGAGAAGGAGACTCCACAACTCCCTGGGCAGCCTGTTCCAGTGCTCCATCACCCTCACTGTGAACAAGTTCCTTCTCATATTGATGTGGAACCTCCCATGTTCCAGTTTACACACATTGCCCCTTGTCCTATCACTAGATGACATCAAGCAGAGCCTGGCTCCATCCTCCTGACACCCACCCTTCACATATTTATAAACATTAATGAGGTCACTCCTCAGTCTCCTTTCCTCCAAACTAAAGAGACCCAGCTCCCTCAGCCTTTCCTCATCGGGGAGATGCTCCACTCCATCAGCTTTGTGGCTCTGCCTTGTAGAACTGAACCTCCTCCTCCTACCAGTTTCATTACTTTTCCTGAACAGCCTGTCCAGGTAGTTTCATCTACAACTTTGATTAAGCTGAAGGAAAACATTCTTCAAGACTCACAAGAGAAGCCATGAAGGACCCCAGAAGAGAAGGGAGGACCAGAGCAAGGATTCTTGCCCTTTACTCAGGCCACCTCACACAAAGACCCCATGTCTCCGCTCTGATGGTTGGGTAGACTGGTGCAGCACACGGACAGCTGAGGCAGGATGGGTTGGAGAGAAATTTCTACTCATCTGCATCCAACAGAATGTTTGACAGCCCTGAAAATTCCAGTGGGGTCTTAATACCCAGTCATTAGCGGGCAGATGACTGCAATAAATGGGGACATTAAGCAGAGGAACCTGAGTGGGGCTCCAGGACTGTAACCTGCCCTGATCTGAACTGACTGCAAAGCCACGGGTCCAATATCCAGCCATTGCTCCTTTGAGACCATCATTCCTCCCCCAAACTGTGCTGTCAGCAGTTATATACTGTCCTTATCACTGTCCCTTTAGTGGCTCTGGAATACTCTTATAATCCTCAAGAGTCTCAAATGAAATAGATGACTGCAGTTACACAATAAAATCTTGCTCCTACTCACCTCGTACTATCCATCACACATAACTCATTGCTTAAATTGACACCGAACGTAAGCGAGCCTGGGTTTTATTGAGCTATTATAACAATGACTTTTAAAATTTAATAAGCTCGTTGTAGAGTCCAGATTTTAATTATTTCCACTTCGGTCAGAGCCGCCCTCTCGGCCGAGCTCTATCACAGACAATTTGCTTTACGTCCTGCTGCAGCGGGGCTTCAACTGTCACAGAATCACTCAGGTTGGAAAAGACCCCCGGGATCATCGAGTCCAACCAGCAACCCTACTCTAGACATTCACCCCCAAACCAGATCCCCCAACACTACAGCTAAGCGACTTTTCCACACAGCCAGGGATGGGGACTCAACCCCCACCCTGGGCAGCCCACCCCAGGGCCTGACCGCTCTGTCCAGGAAGAAATTCTTCCTGATGTCTAATCTAAACCTGCCCTGTAGAAGCTCAAAGCCCTTCCCTCCGCTTCTGTCACTAATGACCTGTGAGAAGAGCCCAGCACCAACACCTCTGCAGTGTCCTTTCAGATGGTGGTAGAGAGTAAACTAAACAGCCCCAACTCTCTCCATCTCTTCCCATCAGATTGATTCTCCAGGCCCTTCCCCAGCTTCGTTGCCCTCCTCTGCCCCTGCTCCAGCACCTCCATGTCTCCCGTGTACTGAGGTGCCCAAACTGGACCCAGTACTCAAGGTGTGGCCTCACCAGTGCTGAGTCCAGAGGGACAGTCCCCTCCCTACTCCTGCCAGACACAGTTTCTAATCAAGGCCAGGATGCCATTTGCCTTCTTGGCCACCTGGGCACCCTGCTGGCTCAGGTTCAGCTGCCTGTCAGTTGGAACCCCGAGGTCTTTTCACAGCAGACATGGCAACAACCCAAGGAAGCAAGGAGATAAGTTTCTTCAGATGGAACTGTGTATGTCCCAGTGTGACTTGTTCTAGGTGGTCCTGCTGTGGCAGGAGAATTGGACTGGATGGTCTTTCCAGGTCCTTTCCAATCCCTAATGTTCTGTGATTGTGATCTTGGTTTCTCCTGGGTCTGTGGAGGACATCAGGCTGCTTTGTGAAACTCAAGACTTTCTGTGTGCTCTGGAAATTGCCCTGGTGATGTCAGGCTCTGTTCACTGTGCTGCTGCTGTGGCCTCACTGGCAAAGGGCTGCTGTAAGACCAACCAGCCAGGCACAACCAAAGCCAAAACTCATCTCCATCAGTCAACCAATCATCCAGGCACCACCCCACCCCCAGAATAACCGTCTGTGTCCGTTTTACTCTGCTTAAACGTTAAACTTCATTGTCCTGAAACACGTAGCTGTCAGAAGTTGGACTGAGAGATGGGGACATCCCCGTGTCCAATACCCGAATTTTCCAGGCCCTGTCACATGCAGCAGGAGAACCTCTAAATCCAGAGTTTGAATGGACCTGAATAACATTTTTCTAATAATTTCAGCCTTGTTCCCTCTGCAAATGAAGCAATAATTCAGTCCAAGATATCTCATCACTCTGCTCATCAACAGTCACGCTGCTGAAATCCAGGCACTTAATCCCCAATATATTGTAGACAATGACTTGGGTCCTTCAGAGGGAAGAATAAATTGTTCTCCCAGGCTGTATTAGCTGGGGACAAAATGCTGGTAATCAGAAAGGATCAGTTTAGAGAAAGAAGCTGAAGGACAGCCAGACCCAAGCCTCTGGTGAAGACAGCTATTCATCTACCTGATCTGAAGCCTTGAAAGACAACCTAAGGGACATATTTCAGAAGGAAAGGGATGCCTTGTCTTGACCTGTAATTAAAGGCAAATTTCCAACTGCACATATTCCAATGCAACAAGAATCATTTCAGGGCACATGAAAGGTTGGAGTTTTGCTTCCTCTNAAGGAAAGGGATGCCTTGTCTTGACCTGTAATTAAAAGGCAAATTTCCAACTGCACATATTCCAACTTTCTCTTCACAGAATCACAGAACATCAGGGGTTGGAAAGCACCTCGAAAGATCATCCAGTCCAATCCCCCACCACAGCAGAATCACTTAGATCAAGTTGCACAGGAACATGGCCAGGAGGGTTTTAAAAGTGTCCAGAGAAGGAAATTGTACCTAACGTGTATTTTAGTAGACAGGGAAGACCATGTGAGAACCACAAGGGACTATCTCTGTCTTAATGTGCCACAGAATCATCGAATCAGTAGGGATTGGAAGGGACTTCAAGAGATCATCTGGTTCAACCCCACTGGCATTGCAGGATCCCCTAGACCAAGTTGCACAGGAACATGTCCAGGTGGGTTTTAAACATCTTTAAAACTTGAATCAGCAAGGGAATTCCTACAGAAGTGAAGATGTTATCAGTTTATTATTTATCCTATTTACTTACTTTCCTTTCTCTCTGTGGGAGACCTGTGTTCACAGTCCTCCTTTGCATGAAGATATTTGAAGCCAGACCTAAAGAGAGTAACCCTGACGCTATTACTTTATGTAGTGTTGCTGGATACCTTAGTCTCTTTCACTGCTGCTGTCCTTTGAATAAGCCATTAAACATTAAAGAGAGAGTTCAGGTGTCTTACCTGCAAGGAGAGACCAGTAACCACGAGGGTGTGTCTGTGCTTGGCTCTCCCCTTTCCTTTGTTTGGCGACAGTGGAAGCTCTAAGGTTGCTGCTGATTTCTGCGTCTGGTTCTGTTCTCCCTTGGTGGGCGGCTACGTAAGCAAAAGCATTGCCAGGTGCTCCACTGCAGAGTGGGACACCAAGTGAATTTTTAGAAGGAATGAAAACATTAGTGAAAAGGATGAGTTTGGGAGGAGCATAAGGAAATGGGTGATTAAAGGTTAAATAAGTCCCTCAGAAAAGTTCCACACTGGCAACGACAAGAACGTTCCATTGGGATCGCTAAGCGAGAAGATGCCACACACAAGTGCTCCCCACCACGTTCTGCTGCAAGTCTAGCGCTCGGCAGCCTCCGGATCCTCTGTTCACACTTGCAAATCACGCCCGGACCAAGCGGTGTGCGTGTCTGATCCGCCGCAGGCTCGGGGCATGTGTGAAGAGCCAGACAGGGTTTATTAAGAAGTGTCACTATTTCCCTGGGAGCAAATGCTTCATGTTTGACAGTGAAACCATTTCTAGCAAAGATACAGCAAGTGGAGAGGAGAATTAGAGCCTCTTTGGCTAAGATTCACAGGATGACCACAAGCCAGCAATGTGCCCTTGTAGCCAAAAAAGGCCAGCAGCATCCTGAGGTGGATGGTTAGCAGAGAGAGAGAAAGGTTCTCCTGCCCCTCTGCTCTGCCCTGCTGAGACTTCATCTGGATGAGTGAGTCCGGTTCTGGGCCCCTCAGTTCAAGAAGGACACACAAATGCTGGAGAGAGTCCGGCACAGAGCCACAAAGATGATGAAGGGAGTGGAGCATCCCCCTGATGAGGAAAGGTCGGGGGAGCTGGGGCTCTTGAGCTTGGAGAAAAGGAGACTGAGAGGTCACCTCATTAACATTGATAAATATGTGAAGGATGGGTGTCAGGAGGATGGAGCTAGGCTCTGCTCAAGGTCATCTAGTGATAGGACGAGGGTCAACGGATGTGAGCTGGAACAGAGGAGGTTCCATATAACTATCAGAAGCAGCTTCTTCCCAGTGAGGGTGACTGAGCACTAGAACAGACTGCCCAGAGGGGTTGTGGAGTCTCCTTCTCTGGAGATGTTTAAAACCCACCTGGCCATGTTCCTGAGTGACTTGGTCTAGGTGATCCTGCTGTGGCAGGGAGATTGAACTAGCTGATTTTTCGAGGTCCCTTCCAATCCCTAATGTTCTGTGATCCCACATCAATATGAGAAGGAACTCCTTCAGACTGAGGGTGACAGAGCACCCTTTAAAACCTACCTGGATATTTTCCTGTGCTACTTGATCTAGGGGACCCTGCTCTAGTAGGGGGATTGGACTGGATGATGTTTCAGGGTCTCTTGAAGTCCCTAGCATCCTGTGGTTCTGCGCTGCTCCAAAGCAGAGTATTTCCTTCCCTCCCTCTGATTTTGCAGGGCAGTTAATATTCTCTTACCTCTGCCTAAACCATCCTGGAAACTGGAGTGTCTGAAATTACCCTGAATAATTCAGTTGTGTGGACAGCAAGCATCACTTGTGGAGCGATCACATTTCTAGGTGGGCTTTGTTGTACTGTCTGTGGCACCAACAGAAACCATCGCCAGGCTGGTAAAGCAAGAGGTATGATTGCACGGGGCTGAAATGACGATTAGCACAGTGACCTGGTTGTGGTGCAAGTTAACCTCCTCTTGCTTTCCTCCTGTTTAATAATTCAGGCTTCTTTTCTCCGAGTTCCTTGTGCACTCAAACATATCCTCTGTCACCTTTGTTTCATAAAATCGTAACCGATTGGAAGGGACCTCAACAGATCATCTCGTTTCCTTCAGTCTGTATCATTTGTTAAGCAACTTACACAGGCTAAAGGCTTCACTCTTTGTGACTGCTGTAGTTTGTGGTAACATCTGAAAGGCAGCGTGACTGTCAAACTTGGTTATTCTCCATAGACATCATCAGCCTCGAGTGCCCGAGAGCTGAGGAGAAAAGAGTGTGAAGAAAGTGCTATGTTCTGCATTTCTCATGGTGAGCTCCTGAAAGAAATTGTTAGACCTGGACTGAGAGACTGAAGGAAGATTTAGTGTCAGTGGGATGTTTCCTACTGCGTATCATGAGCACAGATGACACCATATATATGTCCAGAGGGATGTCATTGAATCATTAGGGATTGGAAGGGACCTCCAAAGATCATCCAGTCCAAGCCCCCTGCCACAGCAACATCACTTAGACCAAGACACACAGGAACACGTCCAGGCGGGTTTTAAACATCTCCAGAGAAGAAGACTCCACAGTCCCCTGGGCAGCCTGTTCCAGTGCTCTGGGACTCTGTGAGCATGAGCAGTGCACGCCAATGACACTACTCCTGGCAAGAGGCAAAAAGCAAATACCAGGCCCCTACACTAACAGTACCAGAAAGGATTTGCAAGGAGACAGGAGACACGAAACGTGCTGTCAGCCTGGATAAAAATATCTATAGGTACACGTGTACAGACCTGACATTTTATTCCAGCGTGCGACTCAACATAACCCTGCAACGACGAGCGCCCTTCATTTCAAAACTGATCAAGACACTTGGAGCCAAATTCTGACACGCTTATTCTGACTTAGTAGAAACCTGCTTTGAAAAGAAACCCATTTACTTCGAACCACCTGAGAAGCTGGTGACTCTACAGAGTACGTGGAAGCATCATTCTGCCGGCTCGTTGCACAAAAACCTGATTCACAGAATCACAGAACATTAGGGGTTGGAAGGGACCTCAAAAGATCATCCAGTCTGATCTCCCCACCACAGCAGGATGGGCTAGATCCAGTCATAGTCCTCACAGAAGTGCTTGCACAACAACATTTTTAAAGGTTTGCTTTCAAGTGAGGAAAACACCTTCAGCACGCACTTTTGGCTCAACATTTGGAGGCTTTAAAGCAGCATTTCAGAGACACTCTAAATGTGATTCACTACGACAGAGCAGCTGGAGCGTAAAATGAGTCACGGCAGAGCAGATGAGAGGTCTATCAGAACCAACAACTTCTTACACCAGATGTTTCCGAGGACTAAAAAAAGTAAACACCACACTAGCGAGATGTGTGAAACTAGTGCTGGAGAGGTGGTGGAGAGAGGGCTCTCGGCAACGCGAGCCTGTGGTCCATCATACCCCGACCATGACGGATTTGTGACCTTCATGCCTGCTTAGCCCTTTCCTAATGTATCCACTTTGAAAGACTTTGGAAACTGAAATATGCCAAATATTCTGTTGCCCATCTAGTCTTTCATCTTTTCTTCCATTGCTGGCTCCATGTGACGCTCCAGGCACGGAGCCAGCAGCACTGAATTCCACAGTTCAGTTGGCAAGTTCAGACATTTACCAAAAATAAAGGCAGAAGAATAGATAGAACCGCACACGCGCTTGGGGGGAAAACGGAAAGGAAGGCTAGACGTGACATCAATATTTCGAGAACTGCTTTCACATATCTCAGCCAATAACTTAACTTGCAAGTGACTAAGGAAGAATATTCATGGCTTTATCATGTTTTAGATGAACCCTGAGTATATGTCAGCTCATCACTTCAGGCTTGTGTCTAGTGTCCTGCCATATAGGAAAGCAGTTGGGATGGGAGATGACCACAGAATCAGAACCTCTCAGGTTGGAAGAGACCCTTAGTACCATCGAGTCCAACAGATATGCTCACAGCCACGCGTGAGCACGAGTCTGTAACGCGCTGGAAGGACTCGGCAGCTTCTGTAAAGCAGAAGTCTGAAGGCTGAGTGGTTCCGGAAGCACCGCAGAGTTGGAGGCTGAAATTCAGCCGGTCATCGTGGGGAAGGGCTTGCTTGGGCTGTTTGTAATGTATTGGAAGTGTTTGTCTGGTCCTGTAAGTCTTGTCCAGAAATAAGCATCCCCATGCCCCACTTTTTTCTAGTAGAAGAGTATTCCATAGGCAAGTGTGACACTGATGGCTTCTCCTGTGTAACTTCATTAACCATCTGGGCTACAGGATCACAGAACATTAGGGACTGGAAGGGACCTCCAAAGACCATCCAGTCCAACCCCCCTGTCACAGCAGGATCATCTAGACCAAGTCACACAGAGACATATCCAGATGGGTTTTAAACATCTCCAGAGGAGACATACTCCTCAAGACAGTAGAAGCAGTATGTGTAGTGACGAGAAGCTTCGGGAAATGCTATCTGCATGAAAACCCACACATCCTGCCTTTGGAAGGGTTTTACGCAGAGCTAATTAATTCTGTTTACTCTTCATATTTCATGTGAAATGGGCATTAATTGCCCATGCATGCTTTGCTGATTCGCAGTTCACATGGCAGTGCTTATAAATAATCATCAGAAAACGCTTGGGGAGATTCATTCATTTGACAGGAAGAATCAAAACCTCTGCTCTCAGCTGAGAAGTTGGGGAAGAAGTGCACACGGGAAGGAAAAATAAATGTCAATGGCTGGAGAGAAGGAAGAAATGAGCATTAAAGATGATTCATAACTTGGAGAATTGTTCTGTGCAGTGAAAAAGTTAAAGATCTCATTTGTTTGCAGGTGATCAAAGAAAAGAGAAATTTCTTGATGACAGTAGGTAGAATACCCCTGTCAAGGTGAAGCAGTGGATACTGGAGATACCTTTAAAAAGGTATGCAAAAATAACCTTCAAATTATCCAAGAGCTAGATCACAGAATCACAGAACATTAGGGGTTGGAAGGGACCTCGAGAGATCATCCAGTCCAATCTCCCTGACACAGCAGGATCACCTAGACCGAGTCACACAGGAACACATCCAGGTGGGTCTTAAACATCTCCAGAGAAGGAGCCTCCACAACCCCCCTGGGCAGCCCCTTCCAGGGCTTTGTCACCCTCACGGGGAAGAAGTTCCTTCTCAGATTCATGTGGAACCTTCTGTGCTCCAGCTCACACCCATTGCCCCGTGTCCTATCACTAGATGACACTGAGAGGAGACCGGCTCCATCCTCCTGACACCCACCCCTCAAATATTTATAGACACTAATGAGGTCACCCCTCAGGCTCCTCTTCTCCAAGCTAAAGAGACCCAGCTCCCTCAGCCTCTCCTCATAAGGGTGTTGCTCCACCTCCTTCATCATACCTCATTGCTCTATGCTGGACTCTCTCTAGCAGCTCCACATCCCTCTTGAACTGAGGAGCCCAGAACTAGACACAACATTCCAGATGTGGTCTCACCAGGGCAGAGTAGAAGGGGAGAAGAACCTCTCTTGATCTGATAACCACCCCCTTTCTGATCCACCCCATGATGCCGTTGACCTTCTTGGCCACAAGAGCACATTGCTGGCTCATAGTCATCCTGTTGCCCACCAGGGCCCCCAGGTCCCTTTCTCCCGCACTACTCTCCAGCAGGTCAGTCCCCTACCTGTACTGGTACCTGGAGTTAGTCTTGCCTAGATACCAGACTTCACACCACCCTTGTTATAGTTCATTTGACATCTCCCGACCCAGCTTTCCAGCCTGTCCAGGTCCCACTGGATGGCAGTCCAGCCTGCTGGGACAGCAGCTGGCTATCAAAACACACTAATCTCCCATCCAAGTCACTAATGACTAGATTGACTAATACTGGCCCCAGCACTGACTCCACTAGGCACAGGCCTCCATCACTAAGTGCTGCTGAAATCCAACCCTTTGATTTACCTTAAAGTAGCAATAAATCGTTTGTTGTTGTCAAACCAAACCAGGTCAAACTTACTCACCCACAACAACACAGAATAGTAACGATTAGTGTGCGGGCGTGACAGGAATCTCACTGTGCAGCTCTCTTAAGTTCTACATTAAAAGAACACCTTTCAATGTCTTTGAGATCAGTGTGCTGTGGTTCCAAGCACTTCCCAGGTGGGTGCTGCGCTGAACAGAACCTGCTCAAAAGGAAACTTCTCTCAAGTAGGGCAACGCTGCATTTTGAAAACCTTTGAAGTGTAAAAATTGAGTAATTTTATTCATTAAAAGGTATATTTAATTTTTTAAGGTTTTCTCATTCAAATAATCTGTGGTGTTTGAACTGGTCCGTGCTTGGAGCACTTCAATAGTCTTCTCAGGTTGCTTTAGTCTTCATGAGGGAACTTTAATGTTATATAAATGAGTCCTGCTTTTGGTTTTTCGGGTTTTTTTCATTTTGTTTGATGAATTAGTGAAACAACTTACAAGTCCTGGAGCTTAAGTGTTACCAGCCAGTGCAGGACGCCCTTGGCTCGCCCTTCTGTCAGTTACTGAGTCACGTTAGCCACCCGCAGCTGCACTTACACTGTTTTGCCTCCTATTTCTTCCATCAGTGTTTGTGCTATGACGTGAAATAAAACAACTAAGGAAGATGCAGATGAAATGACCTCACTTGAAGTTAAGCGCCTAGTTCTTATCAGAGAGCTGTAGACTTGCTCTGCTTGCCACCCTTAACAGTATTTACAGATCACAACTACACTTTTGAAAGGATCACAGGACCTACAGATTGGAAAAGACCCTCGGGATCATCACAGAACATCAGGAATTGGATTTTTCATACAATCTTTCCGGCTGGAAGAGACTCTCGGGATCATTGAGTCCAACTATCAGCCCTGCTCTACAAGGTCACCCCTAAACCAGATCCACCAACAATACAGCTAAGTGACTTCTAAACACATTCATGGATGGGGACTCAACCCCCACCCTGGACAGCCCAGTCCAGTGTCTAACTACTCTGTCCATGGAGTATTTTTTCCTGATGGCCAGTCTAACCCTCCCCTGGTGAAGCTTGAAGCCCATCCCTCTGCTTCTGTCACTAATTCCCTGTGAGAAGAGCCCAGCAGCAACATCTCTACAGTGTCCTTTCAGATAGTTGTAGAGAGCGATGAGGTCACCCCTCAGCCTCCTCTTCCTCAAACTAAACAGCCCCAACTCTCTCCATCTCTCCTCATCAGGTTGATTCTCCAAGCCTTTCGTGCAGTGGGGTTGGACTAGATGACCTCTTGACGTCCCTTCCAGCCTGGAACATTCTATGATTCTCTGATTACAGCTACCCAGGGTCACGTATGCTATGGCTGCAACAAGATCATTAAGCCCAGAATGCCCTAAAAAATTACCACACAATAAAAGTGAAAGTCAGAAGAGACTCAACGTAAAGAAAAAACCCCTCAATTTTAATGGACAAATAGGATTCTCACAAGAGTGCATTAGAATAAGCCAGGATAAATAAGAAAGCCCTTCAAAGTAGCAGCCAGAAAATTATACCTTCTGTTCAACAATCCTGAGCCCAATCAAAGCACCTTCAGGGTTGCCCAGAAGTGCTGTTCCAAGTGTCTTTTGCAGTCTGCCTGCCACTGCCTAGAAAAGCTTCTGAAGAACAATCCACGGAGACCTGTAATCTCCAGTAAAAAGGCAATTACAGTAATGGCAGCTGAAAACAGCGCGGTGCTGCTGATCCTTCCAAATTTCAGCAGGCACCCTCTCCTGTACCAGAGATCTCCCCTCTGATGTCCTGACCTACTAAGCTTCAGACAAGGCATTCAAATCAACTGAAGTTACCCGAGTGCTCCGCACATGACACGTCAAGAGCACCGGCGTGCCAAAGTGAATTCCATCGCCAGTCTGTCAGGGACTTTGCAAGCAAAGACTCCCCTCAAAGATCTAAATCAACAGCTGGGTTATCTACCTATCAATAGCTACTCTGAGTCGAGTATCGATGAGAAACAGCCTTAATTTCCAGTATACACCTAGATAAAAGCACACAAACAAACATGGTGAAGGAGTTTTGTACCCAAGCAAATGTCTGATCAAAGGGAGAAGCTGGCTAGAAAAAATTGGTCTGAATAACAAGGTCAATTCCTCAGAGTGCTCTTGGCAGGTAGTACATGGGGGGAGAAAGTTGTGTGTGTACATACATATATATATTTATGCATGCACCTGCTGAAACAACCAAAGCAACTATGTTAAGGTCTTTGAACCACAGCATCACACAACATTAGGGATTGGAAAGGACCTCGAGGTATCACCCAGTCCAGTCCCCCTGCCAGAGCAGGATCACCTAGATCCAGTTGCACAGGAACATGCCCAGGTGGGTTTTAAACATCTCCAGTGAAGGAGACTCCACAAACTCCCTGGGCAGTCCCTTCCAGGACTCAGTCACCCTCACTGTGAAGAAGGTCCTTCTGATTCTTATATGGAACCTCCTCTGTTCCAGCTCACACCCACTGCCCCTTGTCCTATCACCAGATGCCCCTGAGCAGAGCCTGGCTCCATCCTCCTGATACCCACCCTTCACATATTTATAGACACTATTGAGGTCACCCCTCAGCCTCATGGTGTTCACTAACCATCTTCCTCGGAAAGTCATCACTAGGACAATTATGAGATAACAGAAAAGTCTAAAACATGGTGGCCCCGACTGTTTGTAGTGGTCTCCAGTGGAGACCATCACAAAAATAGGCACCAAGGTTCTGTCTGGCTGCTATTTTCTGTTTTAGAATAGCACCACAGCTGTGAAAGACAGGGGTTCAAAAACTGCTGGCAGGGGGGATTGGACCAGATGATCTTTCGAGATCCCTTCCAATCCCTCATGTTCTGTGCTTTTGGAACCTTAAGGGACAGAGTTCCCCTCCTCAGGGATGCCAGTGGACGCCCTTCCAGGGCACAAAAGGTGTTTTGCAGAAGAATGAAAACGTTCCAGTGCTCCGTCCCCCTCACCACGAAGAGGCTCACCCTACCTCTGCTTGGACACTTGGCTCCATCATCTGCGTTACGAAACAAGCTGAGCTTCAGGACTAAACAGACGGCAGCACGTAGCCTGGCAGTGCTGCACTCTCATGCCTACTCCGACGCCGCAAGCTTTACGCTCAGTTTACACAGTGCTGCAGCCAAGGCTTCTCAGGTTTACTCTTCCCAGGGTTACCTTGACCTGTTTACAGCTGCCTTTTACTGTGGCTGCGACAGCCACGTCTCTGAGTGGGTAGGGATGGATAACTTGTTTAATTGTGTTGAGGCACATGAGTATTTACTACTAGATGGTACTACGGTAACGCAGGGAAATAGGAGTCTGGTGTGGAAACAGGGGGCCTTGAGAAACGAGGCCACAGCACAGAGCAGATGAGTGCACATACAGGACAAGGAGGGATGCAGCACAGCTGGCACTGCAGAGCTCACTGCTGTGTGCAGCTCGCCCATGGCCAGCTACAGCAGTGCAGACCTGGAGCTCGACGCGGCTACGTGGAGCAAGACAGACAACAGCAGCTAACGAGCCTAACAGGCACCCTGTGCAGCAAGTGTCCATGCGACACGGTGCTGCAGGATCATGAGTCCTGCAGCAGAACTCTGCTAGCAGACACATGGAAGGGATTCCCTGGGCAGCTCTGGGGGTGAGGGGTTTCTTTCTGACTTCTTTAGAGCTTTAAAATGTGCCAAGTATTATCTAGGGGAAAGAAGAGGCGATACCAAAGCCGCCTGTCTCCTAGCCTAGAGCACTTGCCAACATCCAGTTTTCCAGCTGAGCTGGTTCAAGCTGGGGGATTGGACTGGATGATCTGTCGAGGTCCCTTCCAATCCCTAATGTTCTGTGATTCTGTGACTGGATCTAAAGGATCCTGCTGTGGCAGGTGGATTGGACTGGGTGATCTTTCGAGGTCCCTTCTGATCCCTAGTGATTCTATGAAATGCAAACACTGGTGAAACTTGGCTCTCCAAGAATCCATCCACCCAGAGCTGTAGCAGTTAGTGTCAATATAATTGCTGTTTAATTTGTCTCATCTTTCTCCTTTTTTTTTATCACAGCCTTAGGACACGATAGGATGACAGGACGTGTTCAAACTTTGGTGGGGAGCTGCCCAAGTCACCAAGTGCAGGCAGAGCTCTGTTGCTCCAAAGGCATCGGTACAGCTAGCGTCAGCGACGTTGGATGACGTTGTCCATCATCCTCAGAGCCTCATACTTTTCAACTAGATGCAGGGGTCTACAAGGAATAGATTTAAAAGCCTCCTAGTCTGTACAATGATGTTAGTGGTGTCCATGATTTTTTTTTTCTGGATTACTTGGATATTTCTGACTGAAACTGTTAACACTACACCAGAGCTGGTATTAATATCTACTGCACCTTGACTGGGTTTGTGTTTTAATTAGACTGACAACAGCTCCATAGCTTCACACAAAAGACATGCGTAAGCTGCAGCATAAACCCTCTTCCCAACCAGCTTAGAGACAGCTCAAGCTCCCATTGTGGAGTTTCATGAGCTAGGAAAGCACTTCCTGCTCTCATGAACTCCAAGGTTCCAGCAGCCTGTTCAGCCAAGAGAAGGAGCAAAGACATAAAGAAAGTGTGTCAAAAGAAATTATAAAAGTGTTGAGCAAAGCAGCTGTATGTGGGTCATGCCAGCCCACACAGTTATTTTAATGGCTATTCTAGCCCCTCAGTATAGACAGTTTTTAAAGCTTAAAATGGAAATGATCACTCCAAGGGATTTTGGGTGGTATTAAACTGATTTTGCTTCTATTCTCTACTATCTCAGATACAAACCTAATTCCTAAGTAGAAAATACCCACACATGTCATAAATAAACTTGAGGAAGCATATTTGTTGGCTCTGTAACCCAGACTTTCATTTTCTCCATAGCTTTACAAAATATAAATGCATATGCAGAATTTTTGTTAATACTGAGGTCATCCCTTCCAGTCCCTCATGTTCTGTGATTCTATGTGATGCTGTGATCTACATTTGTCTTCTTCCTTTCACAGAATCACAGAACATGAGGGATCAGAAAGGACCTTGAAAGATCATCTAGTTCAATCCCCCCACCACAGCAGAATCACCTGGTCCAGTTCTCACAGGAACATGGCCAGGTGGGTTTTAAATGTCTCCAGAGAAGGAGACTCCACAACTCCCTGGGCAGCCCCAGCCAGTGCTCTGTCACCCTCACCATGAAGAAGGTCCTTCTCATATTGTTATGGAACCTCCTCTGTTCCAGCTCACACTGCCCCTTGTCCTATCACTAGATGACCCTGAGCAGAGCCTGGCTCCATCCTCCTGACACCCACCCCTCACATCTTTATCAACATTAATGAGGTCACCCCTCAGTCTCCTTTTTCCCAAGCTCAAGAGACCCAGCTCCCTCAGTCTGTCCTCCTCAGGGAGATGTTCCACTCCCTCTTCGAGTCTCTGCACTGGACACCCTCCAGCAGTTCTGTGTCCTTTGATGCCTTCATAATGCATAAGCCCACCTGGATGTGTTCCTGTGTGACTCAGTCGAGGGGATCCTCCTGTGGCAGGGGGATTGGACTGGATGGTCTCTCATGGTCCCTTCCAATCCCTAATGTGCTGTGATTCTCTGATGTTTCAGCATTATTCTAGCTACTGGAGCAAGTGTCACACCTATGGCTGTACTCACATATCCATAGGTGATTATTTGTCATCTTCTGGTATCCTTCCCTCCTTCAGAGCACGTCTAAGCAGTGCCCTGCAGACCATGGCTCACGCTGCTAAGGGCTGCAGATCACGCAGGGCTGATCCATCAGCATCTCACACCATATGTCACTTTCTCTGCTTATGTGCTAGAGAATAAATATGTCAGAGATTAAGCCCTCAGTAAACTTTTGTCAGATTATGATGTGAACTATGCGCAAGGAAAAGAAACTCTTTGACCTTGGCTACACTTCAGAATCACTTAGGTTGGAGAAGACCTTTAGTATCTTTGAGTCCAACCGTTAACCTAACTCTACCAAGCCCTCCACCAAACCACAGACCTAAGCTCCACATCTACATGACTTTTATTTTCCTTGCCTCACATCAATGTAGGTTTTTCAGCTGATGTGTCCAAGATAAAATGCTAGTAATCAAAACTATGGCATTAATTGACCTTCTAATGTAGTAATTTAACCAGGTCATTCCTACAGTTCATCTGTTTAACTTCACACGGTTTAGATTGAGTCAAGTCCTTCTCCACTCTTCCAGCAAATTACAGGGAAACAGCTAATTTAATCTGACATTGATTTAAGGCAACTTTTATAACAGGAGTACCATAGAAATTTGACCCATGGAAACTCATGGAATCATGGAACATCTGGCTAGAAAACATCTGTATTCGTCCTTGCACTTGAAGCAGAACCATCACCAGTGCTAGATCCAGCCTTGACGCGTTTATCTGAATCGTAAAAGCCTCCAGAGATGAAGACTCCTCAAGTTCTGTTCCTGCTGTGGCAGAAGAATCTTCTTCCCAGTGAGGGTGACAGAGCACTGGAAGGGGCTGCGCAGGGGGGTTGTGGAGTCTCCTTCTCTGGAGAAGTTTCAAACCCACCTGGATGTGATCCTGCTGTGGCAGGAGACTGGACTAGATAATAATTCAAGATCCCTCCAATTGCTACTGAGGACAACTGAGCATTGGAACAGGCTGCCCAGAGAAGCTGTGACATCTCCTTCTCTGGAAGCATTCAAAACCCACTGAACATGTTCCTGCACAATCTCATCTAGGTGATCTCTCTCTAGCAGGGAGGTTGAGCTAGATGATCTCCACCAGTCCTTTCCAGCCCCTAATATTCTACGATGCTGTGACTGTAGGGAGTAATATGCAGGACAGTTTCACAGCCATGTGGACTGCAGTCCCTCATGTTCTGTGATCACAAGGCAGAAGCAGCAGCTGTTCCCTTTGCTAGCCAAGCTACTTAAGCAGAGTTTGACCATCAGGTCATATTTTCTCAGCACGAGCCAAACACAGCGATAGAAAACAATGAGTGTCTTGGCCGAGGGAAAAATCCTGGGTGAAGATCTAACCACAATCTCCCGTCAACATTAAATGTTAAAACCATGTTCTGTGGTCCAGCTTTGCTTCTCCAGAAGAGTTCAGAGAGAACGGTCCAAAATGAAAGTGCCTGCAAGGGTCTTACCCAAATTAAGAGGCTGTAGATCGTTGAGCACCGCTGTCGTTCAGGGATTACTGAAGGGGTTTGCAGGTTACTTTCTCTTTGTGACTGCAAAGGAAATTTTTATTAAAGGATCATTTTTAGAGAGACTTGCCTAGAGGAAATGAAAGTGTCTCAGAACATCTTTAGCTTGTTTAATGTTCCAAAAATGTCCTTAACCATTAATGGCCCAAAAGCCCTCTCACTGCAGTCAAAAACACTTCGTACATGTTCCTTGTAGGCTGGCTCGCTGAGTAAGGCTGCTGTTACTGAACAGTTCTCCCAAAGATATAGGAAAAAGAACAAACTCTGTGGTCCTGCTGTGGCAGAGGGAATGGACTGGGTGATCTTTTGAGGTCCCTTCCAATCCCTGACGTTCTGTGATTCTGTGATAGCTTTAGTAGATATTTGGAAAAAAACCCTATTTACAATTTTCCTTCATGTCTCTAATGATGGGCTGTGCAGGGGTAGGTCATGTGAGATATATATATATATCTATCTCTACCTTTCTTTGACACCTATTTTTTACAGAGAAGGGAAATGTAGTAGATGAAAAATATCTGGACTTCAGCGAACCAGATGACATGTTGCCACAGGAGAAATTACTCACAGAGCTTGACGAGACAGCAATTCATAGTGGAATTGGAAGCTGGAAAATGAAGGCTGCTATAGGACAAATCTCATGGAAATGTCTGAATAATAAATTTGTTCAGTATTTCTCAGCTTTTTCCCTTAATGACATTGGCTCAATAAATCAGGCCCTGCTAACAACACAAATGTAGGGAAAGGATTAGTCAAATACAGGCAGAAGAGAGCATTGAGCAGGAAGCACTAAATATCCTTAAGGAGCAGTGGGTTCAAGCAGGGAAAGGAGACATTTAGGCTGGATATTAGAAACAAGTTCTTCACTGTGAGGATGCCCAGGGGGGTAGTTAGGAGCCCCATCTCTGGAGTCATTTTAAGGTCAGGCTTGATGAGGTTCTGAGCAGTCTGACCTAGGAAGAGTTGTCCCTGTGTAGGGAGGTTGGACTAGACCTGTAGAGGTCCCTTCCAGCCTAGAACATTCCATGAGTCTACCTCTTTTCTATCCCTACACAGTCTGTCCTCGTTCTGTGTTGGCTCACACTGCCAACAGATAAATCACAGAACATCAGGGACTGGAAGGGACCTTGAAATAAACCCTTCAGGAAGGCAGCCCTGTAGTACTGCATCACACCCTTCACAAACAGAGGGGGCTTGAGCCACTCATTGACGGGAGATGAGTGGATTGCAAGTGTTCCATAATTGCTATAATCACAGCTGAGACAGGTGCCTCACCAATCACTCCTGCATTTTGTAATCAGTCCGGTTGCCAGGCTTCCTCCAAACGACACGGAAGTTTCGTCTCTGCCAATTTGCAGAAGTTCTACAACTGTAATTACAACACATTTACCAGGGAAGATAATGTGTGGTTTCATGTTCTTGAAGCATCTGAGAAGACTTGAAAACAGAGCTGAAGTAGCTGTTACACTGCTAAGCCCTTGGGAGTCAAAGTGACCGAGTCCAAACGACCTCATCATACTCAGACACCGTGTCTGCAAAGACTCTTACCTGGTGGTTTCCAAGGTACCTGTGGGCGCAGCAAGACTTAGGACAGGGGGTATCACTGGAACACACACCCTTCTGCAAAAACCTGGTGGGAATCTGTTATGAGATGGAACTAGTTGTAGAGTATCTCCTTACCCAGTTCCAAAAGCCCCATCCACTCCTGCGTTTCCCCTTTCTGTTGATCTTACCATCTTCAAAGGTAAAAGGCAATTAAATTAGGAAAGCAAATGAATCTGCTGCCTTGCTTGATTTTCTTTGCCTGTCCTCAATTATTTAATCAAAACCCGCTGTAAGGAGAATTATGCATCTTGGGATAGGATTATCTGACATGAAGGAGAAGACTGAAAGGATTTGCAGACTTTGTAAGAGCAAGTGTGTGATGCGTGGCTTTTCCTAGGATCCAAATGGCTTTCAAACGATGCAGCTACTTTATGCTTCCTAATCCCTCTCAGGAAGTAAATGGGGAAAATATGCTGATGCCACTTTTTCCAGTAATGTTCTCTCAGAAGTGCACGCACCCACCTCTTGATGCTTTTAACTCTGGTGCAGAGTTTTTGATAGGTTTGGGGTTTTTTTTCCCCAGTCAGTCAGAAAGCTGAGGAAGTATTTAACCTCTCTTTTCCCCTTGTGATACCAGACTCTGAACAGTCCCCAGTTATTTGCACTAAAAGGTTTGCAGACACATGAAAAAGCTTCAGTAACTGGGTGTTTATTTGATAAGGATGCTCTTACAGGAACTAGGAGGAGGCAGTTAAAGTTAGTCCATGTATGATTTTATTATTAACTGAAATATAAATCAGTTTGAGCAAGTGACTATATTTGCATTTGTCAGCTCGTGCTCGAATGCATGAGAAATGAAGATGATGAGGGAAGCAGAACACCTCCCTGATGAGGAATGTTTGAGGGAGCTGAGGCTCTTGAGCTTGGAGGAGAGGAGACTGAGGGGTGACCTCATTAATGTCAATCAATATGTGAAGGGTGGGTGTCAGGAGGATGGAGCCAGGCTCTGCTCAGGGGCATCTAATGATAGGACAAGGGGCAATGGGTGCAAGTTGGAACATAGGAGGTTCTACAGACCCACAGTACCTCCACAGTGAGGGTGACAGAGCACTGGAACAGGCTGCCCAAGGGGGTTGTGGAGTCTCCTTCTCTGAAGACCTTTAAAACCCACCTGGACATGTTCCTGTGTGACTTGTTCTAGGTGATCCTGCTCTGGCAGGGGGATTGGACTAGATCTTTCAAGGTCCATTCTCATCCCCAATATTCAGTGATTAACAGAGAAAGTGATAACGAGACGAAAAGTGCCCATGATACACAAAGATAAATGAGAGACATTTCAGACTGTGAGCAAAACACTGGCCTTTAACTTATGCCTACAACTTGCAGTGCCATGAGACCAAGAGCCAGCTTCTTAAAAGACTGATGTTCAGGTCAAGTCATTGGGACGCAGCTCAGAACAGAGCTACTGCAGCAAGGATGCTCCAAGTGAAAACCTACCGAAGCCCTTCCAGCAGAGTAGGGCACTGGCAGAACAACATGAGGTGAAGAGAACCAGAAGCAGAGTGTTTGCATTCTGGCTCTGAGAGAAGTAAATTGTTCGTGGCTGCAGGGACTGGAATGTTTTGTTTTCAAGAAACAGCAAACTTCTTCCATCACACAAACATGCAGAGGCAGCAGGAGGAGGAAGAGGCTGAAAGGAAAGAGTGTTTATCACAAAGAAAAGGGGGGAAGACAGTGTGCAAGGGCACATGCTACAGGATCAGTCACGTTACAGAAACCCAACGTTTCTCTTTCAGAGACAGGACTTTATGCAGGATTCATAGAGACAGTGACTGACTACATCACAACAACACACTTATTAAGAGCCATGTTTTGGGTGTCTGACAAGTTGCTGTGATTTGTGTTTGCTCGTAGCATATTTCTGAGTCCAAGCACAGAGAGCACTAGAGGCTGAGCTCCAGACTGCCACACATCCTGTGCTACCTAAAGCAAGCAGGAGGACTGAGCTTCACCAAACCTGAAGCAAATACTACAGAATCATGGAATGTTCTAAACTGGAAGGGACCTCTAGAGATCATCCAGTCCAAACTCCCTAGACAACTCTGCCTGGGTCAGGCTGCTCAGAGCCTCATCAAGCCTGACCTTAAGTGACTCCAGGGATGAGGACCCCACTACCTCCCCAAGCAGCCCCTTCCAGCCATCAACCACCCTCACATTAAAGAACTTCTTTCTAATATCCAGCCTCAACCTCTCCCTTCCCAGCTTGAACCCACTGCTCTTTGTCCTGTCTGTACAAACCTGCTTGAGAAGACCTCCCTGTGCCTTCATGGAGGCCCTCCTCAGGTACTGGGAGGTCAGAAGGAGGTCTCCCCAGAGCCTTCTTTTCTCCAGGCTGAACAGCCCCAACTCTCTCAGCCCGTCCTCACACAGAGCTGCTCCATTCCCCTGATCACTGTAGTGACCTCCTCTGGCCACACTCCAGCCTGTCTCCATCCCTCTTGTGCTGGGGGTTCCAGAACTAGTCACAACACTCCAAGTGAGGTCTCAGCAGGGCAGAATCACCTCTCCTGGTCTGCTGGCCACAGCAGACGTTACAAAAGCCACAGAACAAGTGTACTCTTCCATAGGAATCCCTGCAGTATAGCTCAGCTCTGTTTGTGTATGGCTAGGTCCAATATAGATCAGTGTTCTGCCTTGGTTATAGAATGCTTGTTTTGTTTTTCTTCTGTTGACCTCACAATATGAGAGTAGAATTTCCAAAAACCCTTTTTTCCCTGTTTACCCAGATTTAGCCAAGAAATGGGCCCGTTTAAGAAGGCACGTTTCTGTGACCGATGCACCATTGACTCAGCCCACCCTGCCTGCCCCGAAGCTTACCTTCCATCAACTGAGCACGTAGTCTTATTGGAAGAGGTGTTTAGGAGACTGCAGTTGCAGAAGGGTAACTTCAAGCATCTAATGCTTTTAATCTCTTTAGACTTTCGCATAGATCTGCAAATCCCACTGCTGTTTGCTTTGCATCTTCAAACAGGGAAATATAGATTGAAGTATGGATTGTTTCCTTGCTCGCTTGTTGCGGTTCAAACCCAGACTGTTAACATGTTTTTATTGGTTTTAACTCTTAAGATGTCAGGCATCCTGGGCCCCTCAGTTCAAGGAGGACACTGAGCTGCTGGAGCAAGCCCAGCACAGAGCAGAGAGGATGATGAAGGAAGAGGAGCACGCCCCTCTCCCTGAGGAGAGGCTGAGGGAGCTGGGTCTCTTGAGCTTGGGAAAAAGGAGACTGAGGGGTGACCTCATTAATGTCTATAAATATGTGAGGGGTGGGTGTCAGGGGGATGGAGCCAGGCTCTGCTCAGGGGCATCTAATGCTAGGACAAGGGGCTGGAACAGAAGAGGTTCCACATCAATATGAGAAAAAACCTCTTCCCAGTGAGGGTGACAGAGCACTGGAAGGGGCTGCCCAGGGGGGTTGTGGAGTCTCCTTCTCTGGAGACATTTAAAACCCACCTGGACATGTTCCTGTGCAACTGGGTCTGGGTGATGCTGCTGTGGCGGGGGATAGGACTAGATGATTTTCAAGGTCCTTTCCAATCCCTAATGTTCTGTGATTCTCATTTTCCCAAGGATCAGCAGCCAAAGCTCAGGATATTATTTCATTAGGGCTTTAAATCGAGATTAGTTTTACATGCAGACTTCATAATGAAGCAAAGAAAGGCTTGAGGATAAAGTTACTTCTCAAAGCCTTTTCCTGGTGTTTGAAGCCAGCAAATTTGTGGCTGTTTTAACCAGTTCAGGGTGTTTCAGAAATTTGTCTTTTAAAAAATTCACTAGTGTTTTTCTCTCCTCTATTGCTATGGAAGCAGCTCTAACAGTAACAGAGGCAACATCTAATTACAAAAGGTCACTTTTAGAATTAGCATTAAAGCAGGAGCCTCAGCAGCACAGCTTTGGCCAAGAGCAGTCTGCCCATGGGTTCCATACACAGTGATAAAACGAGCCCTCAGCATCACATTAAATGTCAGTGGCTTCAGGGAGCAGGGGAGAACAGGTAGTCTGGACAGATGGTTTGGATATACATAAGAGATTTACTTAGCCCAACTCATTTAGGAACCACCTTCTCATCTGAGGATGATCCTAAGGGTCATTCTTAGCAATGAAAGGGGACAAGGGATCACCAGAGAACAATGAACTGCACATTATTTCCCCAATTCCAACTCTTCTCCTAGGCACCAAGCTAGACTTGAAAAGCACTTATAGTTCTTGAAAATCATGCCTCTTCGGTTTTAGCCACAGTCTAAAACTGCACGTGTTGTCTTCTTGAACTGGTTGCTTGATCTACCATGGTTTAACAAAGAAAATCACTTGAGGTCCACCACCAGCCACTGCAGTAAGAACCCCACACAAAACAGTCCCTTCCCCAGTTTCATTGCCCTCCTCTGCACTTGCTTCAGCACCTCACTGTCTCCATCAGACAGAGGTGCCCAAAGCTGGACCCAGTACTGCAGGATTCACTCTTCCCTACAGCTCAGGGCCCACAAGGGGCACATTCTGGATTTTCCTCCACAAGCTGCAAGAGCTCAACTCACCCTGTGTTTTGCCAGTTACACAGCCCAACAAAAGGGACACAGCCACCAGCAGAAACACACTAGTAGATTTTACTCCCTCTCCCCACAAGGTGCATAAACAAAACAGCCTAGTCACACACACAGAAGCAGCAAAGGAAACAAGAGACCTACTCACTGCAGGTGCAACAGAAAGCAAACCAACCCAAAAACTCAGGATGAGAGAGTTCAGCCCACAGCCTGTGTCCCACTACAGCCATGGAAAGACCACAACAGAAAATGCCTGAGAAATGCATAACCCAGTTACTCACCCTGGTCCAATTCATCTCATCCCACTGTTTCTAGAAGTTCCACCTGCCAGAGGAAGTAGTTGAGCCTTCTGCTGAAGCAATAACCCTGTGAGGTGCACCCATGCACACAACAACCCCACACCCTTCCTGCAAGCAGCTCTGCTTTTATACTGAGAGGGGCACCAGGTGCAGCCCCTCAGGGCACCAGGTGCAGCCACTTGGCCGTTAAGGACCCTGGAAAGCCTCCCATGACAACGGCCTTCCCTCCTGGATGATCCTCTTACAACAGAGGGGACCATCCCTCACATCAATGTCTGGTCTGACATGTGTCTCCACTGCTCAACCTCTACTGGGTTGCAGCCAGCAGTGGAGCTAAAGATTCTTCTTGGTGGCAAACACAGAGATCAAGCTAGTCTTTCCCTTGGCTATGGTAGGATGGCTTCACTAAAGAGGTTTCTCCTGTGTGGGTTTGGTTTGGAGCCAGGAAACATTCTTACAGGAGCTCGTGACTTGCTTTCAGGAAGATGCAACCTTTGACTGGATTCAAGGGCCACAAGACTAGCACCCACTGTGCTCAAGGCCGTTGCCAAAGCTGTCTGTTAGACTACTGCAGCAGTCATCTGTGAAATAGCTGGGGAGACACAGAATCACAGGGATTAGGGATTCCAAGGGACCTTGAAGGTTCATCCAGTCCAATCCCCACTGCCAGAGCAGGATTGCCCAGACCAAGTCGCACAGGAACACATTCAGGCAGGTTTTAAATGTCTCCAGAAAAGGAGACTCCACAACTCCCCTGGACAGCCCCTTCCAGGGCTCTGTCACCCTCACCAGGAAGAAGATCCTTCTCACACTGATGAGGAACCTCCTCTGTTCCAGCTCACACCCACTGCCCCTTGTCCTATCATTAGATGCCCCTGAGCAGAGCCTGGCTCCATCCTCCTGACACCCACCCTTCACATATTGACCAACATTAATGAGGTCACCCCTCAGGCTCCTTTTTCCCAGCTCACGAGCCCCAGCTCCCTCAGCCTTCCCTCATCAGGGAGATGCTCCCCTCCCTTCACCATCTTTGTTGCTCTGCACTGGACTCTCTCCAGCAGCTCCGTGTCCCTCTTGCACTGAGGGGCCCAGACCTGGACACAAGATTCCAGATGTGACTTCACCAGGGCAGAGTGGAGGGGGAGAAGCACCTCTTCTGTGTCCTCCTGGAACTGAGAGGCGATGCCACAAGCCGAGCTGCTTACAGCAGAGCATCCTCACTTCAGCCAGACAGATCTCGAAGTCTGAAGCATTCTTGAGAATCAGCAGAAGAAAGTCTTCCAGAAAGGTGTTCTCAAAGCCCTTTCCTCCTGCGTTCAGGCGAGAGGCACCGCAAACACACTTGATCAGCGGAGCTGATTACAAGTTAGAGGACAGGGTGCCAAAGCGAAGCCGGCAGCTGCCGTGAGTCTGCGACAAGGAAAAGAAATTGCGCCTCCAGGTTACTGCACCTTCCCCCCATTTCTCATTAAAGCCAAACAACTGCAGAAGAAGGGAGCCTGAACTACCCTTGTAATAAATTGAGTTAAAATTGGCTAAAGAAACAGGTTTATTGAGCACATCCAGTGTATTTTTGGAGAGCGTGAGGACGTGGGGTTTTAATTATTGCAGCCTATTACTTGGGAACAGTAGAAAACATCGATCATGGACGTAGGGCTTGATCTTTCCAAAGTGGCTGGAAGAGGCAAGTGCTTCAATAAAATCTGTAATCAATGATCTGCAGTTCAGCCACTTAAGTCTGCCTCTTTCCTAAAAAAAAAAGAGAGTATATCCATGTCAAGGGGCTTATCTGGAGCCAAAATTAACCAATTAATCTAGTTAATGAGCTAAAACAAACACAAAGTATGGAGAGTTCAGAAAACCCACTGATGATTTGCAGGCAAAACCTAAACTAGCTCCATTTGTGGGAAAACAACGTTTCATTCACGCCATGTAAGTGCCCCACGTAAAGGAGTCCCCCCACACAAAAACCACAAAACCAAGACATATGGAGACTGGGGGTGGTTAGCAGATTGAGGGAGGATCATAGAATCATAAGGGATTGGAAGGGACCCCAAAAGACCATCCAGTCCAAGCCCCCTGCCACAGCAGGATCCCCTAGAACCATTTCATTCTGGACATGAAGGCAGGTGCAGGGCGGGAGGGAGAGAACAAGGAAAGACAAACAATCAATCAAAATTGAAGCAAGTTCCTAACTAATGGAGTGTAAGAAGAAAATTTTGGGTTACTGAATATTTACCAAAAATGAGGAGACATTCAATGTTCTCTGCACATTGATTTTGCTGGATGCTGCTTTCAGTTTAGATTTAAACAGCAAACCCCTCAGCGACTCGTACGCGGTGAATCAATGCAGTCTACAACGGCGCGTGTCGGCTGGTAGGAACACGGCCGAGCAAGTCCTTTTCCTTCTTGGAAAAGCCTCCGTGTGACTGTCTTGCAGCAGGTAGTGAGGTCCATTGTGTAGTTCCACAGCTAACTAGATCTGATGTTTGAGTTGTGGCTGCAAGGACACGTAAGCACTACTTGCTGGAGAAGCCTTGCAAAAGGCGTTTAGTGGTGCAAGAGCTGGCTCGTGTTAACGATTTTATCAGTCACTCCTGTCCAGTCAAACACCTCCTGCTGTGGAACAGCCCTGCCCTTCGGAGGCTGAGCACCACCGCAATGCTTCCCACAGATTTCATGCAGGGGTGTTCCAATGCCTTGTCCTAAATTGCTGACTAGGAGGTTATTGACTGATTTGCATAACAGCCTTAAAGCTTGCAGAGAAGGAGATCCAACTTCAAAAGAAGCTCCCATTTTCTTGCTATTTGTTTCACGCCTGCCTGTAAACAAAGTCACTGCCACCCTCTCATTCTCCTGTTTGTTTTTCTCTAAAGGATAAGCACGAGGCTTTTGTGACCACCCTTCACTTGTACCCAGCCAGTTTGATTTACTGGACACGTCTGAACAAACTTGAGAAGCCTCCACTGAATTTCTTGTTTACATACTGTGATTATAAACTAAGGGCTTATCTTTTGCCCTCCACTACAGAGGCTAACGTTGGTTAAATATTTGAACAGTGCTATGACTACCTCCAAACATGTTTTCCAGCTGTTTACCTTTGAAATGTTTATGGAATGAAATGGCCTTGCTTGTTTCTTGCTTTGGTTTTGTTTGGGTTTTTCCAGACAAAAGAGTTTGTTTCTTTTCTTTCTATTGGTGTCTGAACACACTGAACATCTTGTGGGTTCAGGTTCTCACAGAACATTAGGGACCCTGAAAGATCACCTAGTCCACACTTACCTTTGTCATATCTCATTAAATTAAATTTCTGCATTAGAACTCTTTGTGGGTTTGATTCTGCAAGCCACCCCCATGCCCACAACCCTGCGTTGCCCCCCTTTCCCAACCAGCTGCCCAGAGCCAGGCACAGCACAAGCGTGGCCCTTCTCCCCGCGAGCCTGCCCCCCGGGCACGGACCACTTCAATCCCAGTGGCCTAGCCAACTCCCATTCCATCTAACAGTCCATGTTCCTGTGGGAAAGCTGTGGGACAGCGTTCAAACGCCTTATTAATATTTCACAGAGCATCCTACAGAAGTGTCTCCAGCTGCAGGCTGCTCTGGATTATACTTCTTTCAGCACAAATTCTCGGACTGCGAAGAGACCAGTTAAAAAACAAGAGCTGGGAAACAGAAGGTCGGGCATCATTAACTGCTTCCCAAGAAGCTGAGTATCACCCTCAGAAACCAATCAGTGATTATTAAAAACCACTGCCCGCTGCAGTGAGAGCTGCTGTGCAGGCAGCACCGCTGAATAACTGATCTTGGAGGGCACCCCTGGAGATGATCTAGTCCAGCCTTCCTGCTCTGAGAAGGGCTGAGCAACTCAGGACTTTGCTTAACTGGGTTTTGAGTCTCTCCAGTGATGGAGACTGTGCACTTGTTTAAATGGATTTCCTTATCATTCAACATGTGCCAGTCACCTGCTGCACTTTCACAGGATGCTAGTGAGAGGACCCTGGCTCACCTTCTTGGCTTCTCACCTCAGTAATTACTTATACACCTCGATATGGCCACCCAGATCCTTCTCTTCTCTGGGCTACAGTGTCTCAGCTCTCCCTCAACGTCTTCTCAAGCGGCAGATGCTCCAAAACCTGGCTCTCCAGGGCGTCCACACACCTGTAAGCCCACACCTCTCTTGTACGTGTGAGCTCAGTGGACTCGGCACCCTGGGTACATCTCACCGATGCTGAACAGCGAGGAGGGATCCCCTCAACACTCCTCTTAACGTAACCCAAAAGCTGTTGGACCTATTTGCCATGAGGTCACATCACTGGCTCACAGGAAACTTTTTGCCTGTCAAAACTTGCAGTTCCTTCTCTGCCAAGAGGAGTAAAGGGAGCTAAACACTCAATTTATAGAGGTGATAAGTCAATAATATTTTCAGAAGGTATTTTTTTGACCTTGACAGGCAGCACATCATATCAAACACTTTATTGCCTTCCATCACAATAGCCTGCTTTCAGTACCTCCCCCTCTGTTTACTCTATAATTCTGCCCAGACCATCCAAAAAGTCTCGTTTACAGAGCAGACTTTGTCCCCTCATACCCTCACAAGGAAGAGCGCTGGGTCTGTGTCGCTGTGTCTGCAAAACACGTCTGCTCGTCCACATCTGCCATGTGCTGCCATGACAGTGCGGTATAAAGGAACCACAACACTACTCTCCTCCTCACTCGTAGCAATTAATCCTCCTCTTCCTTAGGAAACTGCATCTACTTCTGTCTGGCCTCAGGCGAGCACTGAGTCGTGGAGTAGCTTCAGCGCAGCAGAGGCGCTGTGAACCCAGTTTACATGGTGAGTGCTCTCCTCAGCCCACAAAGCACAATCCCTGCTCAGATAACACGCGTCTGGTTGAGCTCTTGTATCAGCATCCTTGTTCAGATGCCTCCACTGTCGCCTACACACATTCAGAATTGCAGCCTCAGGGCAAATCAAGTACCAAGAGATCCCAAAAATCCATCTGAAATACACCTCGCTCCAGATCATTCCCTGGAGTGTGTAGAAGAGACCTCACTGTCCCAAAGAGCAATAAGCTCCAAGTGCATTGCAGCTGCAGGCAGAATGGAACCTGAAAAAACCCACCTGGACATAGAATCATGGAATCATCAGGGATTGGAAGGAACCTTGAAAGATCAACCAGTCCAATCATAGAATCATTAGGGATTGGGAGGGACTTCGAAAGACCATTCAGTCCAATCCCCCCATCACAGCAGGATCACCTAGACCAAGTCACACAGGAACATGTCCAGGTGGGTTTTAAAAGTCTTCAGTGAAGGAGACTCCACCACCAACCTGGGCAGCCCCTTCCAGGGGCACTGTCACCCTCGCTGTGAACAAGTTCCTTCTCGTATTTATGTGGAACCTCCTCTGTTCCAACTGACAACCATTGCCCCTTTGTCCTATCACTAGATGCCCCTGAGCAGAGCCTGGCTCCATCCTCCTGACGCCCACCCTTCACATATTGATCAACATTAATGGGGTCACCCCTCAGTCTCCTCTTCTTCAAGCTAAAGATACCCAGCTCCCTCTGCCTCTCCTCATGAGGGAGGTGCTCTGCTTCCTTCATCATCCTCGTTGTCCTGCACTGGACTCCTTCTGGCAGCTCCACACCCCTCTGGAACTGAGTGGCCCAGAACTGGACACAGCACTCCAGTGCTTCTGTGATCCCTAGCCCCCCTCTCCAGACCGAGCACAGCCACACTGGCCCAAGCCAAAGTGCCCAGGTGCACCTGTGTTGCTCCGAACTGCGCGCACAGGGGTTGCTCTGAAACAGCTTCTTAGCCATAGCCAGCAGATGAGTTGTTTCAAAGTGTTTACATCAAGGTGGACTATTTTAAGCCAGGAACTGGAGTCCTCTAAATTAACAATGAGGACACCCACCATCTGCTTTGCTGTATGCAACTGGTGTCCAGAATTTTCAATATCTGGCAAGGTACTAGATTTTAAAGTCTGGGATCTCTCCTGAAAACAGCAGGGAACACCTGGGAATAAGAACAACTAGTCATGCATTTCCTCCAGTGCAAGCGGGCGCAACAGAGGGAAGGTGGTCATGTCAGCCATGAGCCACATCCAAATCAAAGAGAAGAAGTGTCTGTCTTGTAAGACACTGTGAAGGAATTAGCATTCAGTTAGCCTCCCGCCCAAGACACCAACTTTTCAGACAGCGAAGGTTAAACACAAAGACTTATCTCAGTCTTCCAGGCTCATGTATCCTCTATAAACTGATTTGCCTAGTGATAGCTGTAATTAAATAACTGAAACTCCCGTGTCCCAGATGCTCTACATAATTATTGTTGAGCCTTTTCACTCCTATGCGCTCAGAAAAACACAATTAATTTTCAAGTGTTCGGGTCATCATCATTTTCTGCCCGTTAAGAACAATGAGGGATTGCCAGGACCAGATATGTGACTGGTTTTGCAAAAGTACACCTGAGATTTAGTGCTTCCATAGCATCTACGTCTGCAGCATCTAAGTTTGGACATTGGAGAAGCTATTAATTTAGATCTCTAACTAACCTAAAATTTGGGGAAGAAGAGAAAGCCCTGCTTTGAAATCACAGCCTGACTTCACGGGAGGCATTCACGGTCGGGTAATGTTCCAAAACCTATTTTGGTTTTATACGTGCACACCTAACAGCTCAGCCCTACTGAGAGTCACTTCCTTAGAGCCCTTGGTCTACGAGTGCTGCTGTTCCATACTCTCGCTGAAAGAGCAGCCGTCTGCCTGCTGCTTTCCTTTCCACCACGTTGCGTTAATGTTCCAAAACACAAGGTGAAAAAATTAGAACAAAAGTAAAATAAGGATAAAACAAGAAGGTGCCACCGGCCACAATATTTGTCTTTCTTGTCTTTCTCACAGATTAGCAGAACATTAGGGATTAGAAGAGACCTCAAAGATCATCTAGTCCACTCCCCGTGCCCCCGAGACCAAGTCTCACAGGAACCTGTCCAGGCAGGTTTTAAACGTCTCCAGAGAACGTTTAGATCTTAGGAAGAAAGACCTCACCATGAGTGTAGTGAGGCACTGGAACAGGTTGTCCTGAGAAGATGCGGATGCTCCCTCCCTGGAAGCGTTCAAAGCCACGTTGGATGGGGTCCTGGGCAACCTGGTCTGGTGAGAGGAGCCCCTTTCCACGCAGAGGTGCTGAAAGTACATGATCTTTAAGGTCCCTTCCAACAAAAACCATTCCATGGTTCTATGAAGTCACCAAAATATTTCTGCAAACAAGTTGTCAGGGGGACTGGACTAGATGATCTTTCGAGGTCCCTTCCAACCCCTGATGATTCTATGATTCCATGACTACCCAAGCAAGAGGAGAACACACCAAAAGGCGATGCTGACTTATTGTAAGACTGTGGGGCACTCACCGTTGATGTTGCCTAGACAGCTGCTTACCAGTAATGGATGCTCTTAGGGAAAATTCGATGCTGCCTTTGATGCCTAGAAGCGTTACGAGGTCTCTAGATTTTGATTTCATTTCCCACTTAAACGCCATTAGCAAGCACTTCAAAATACCCTGGTTTGGAACAAATGTTGTGAAACCTTCCAGTAGCACTGTTTGCACAACACCTTCCGTTGATGCCTCCTGCTGCCATTGATTTAACCGGTTTGTGCCCACGTGCCGGGTGCCCAGGTGCCGGCTGCAGGGACTGCGGGAGTGGCCTCTGTCAGAAGAGAGGAAGGCTGCCCCGTTCCCGGCACGGCCGCTCAGGGATGGCTCCAGCAGACTCACCATCATGCACCACTGAGCACCTCAGACAGGACAGCAGCACTTGGAAGAAAACATTAAAGAAAGGGTAAACGATGCTGCAAGCTGTAAGGAAAAAAGAGGTGTGAGAAACAAGGTCAGGAAAGGAGGATGTGGAGATGTCCAGGTACCTCCTGGAGAAGACATTCCACACTCCAGCCTGTGTGTGACACCATCGTATAGCAGGCCATGGAGAAGACCATGGAATACCCCACATCAGAGTAGGCTGTAGTGCTTTGGAAGAAGATGTAGGCTGTTGAAAGCCCATGCAGACACAGGAGAAATGCATGAGGAGGAAGAACTGGCCATGAGGAACCTTTATGGATTGAGCACAACCCTGCATTCCCTGTCCTGGTCCACTGCCCGAGGTGTTGGTTGTCAGGTGAGGGATTCAGGAATGAAGGAGTGAGGCCAATCCCTGGAGAAAGGGATGGAAAGGCGTTTTAATCCTTGGTCTTATTTTCACCATCCAGTCTGACTTTCAATGACAATAAATTAAGTTCATTTTCCCAAGGTGTGTTTTGGACCTGAAGATGGCTGGTGTGTGATCTCCATGCATCCGCCCCGACCCAGGAGTTTTTCAACTTATTTTCTCCTCCTGCCTTGTTGAGGAGGGAGAGAGAGAGAACTGCTGGGCAGCCAGCCAAGGTAAACCTAGCACAGCACAAAGCATTTGGTATTTCAAGTTTGAAAACCACAGAGTGAGTACAATTCCCCTTCACAGAAGTCAAGGGAAAAGGTCTTCCAAGCGACGCGAAGGAAACTGTAAAAGCTTTCACCCTCATTTTCTTATTTCTCCTGAAATGAGAGCGATCCAGAGAACAAGGACTGGCAGTTGAACTTATTGGGGGAAAAATCCAGATCAATGTAGCCGATCGATCTCTAGGTCCTTCTATCAGCAAATCGCCGCAAACGACCGTGTAAAATCCTGCGTGCTCCGAGCTTCAGGAGGGACGGGGGGAATGTGCTCCTGCTAACCAGAACTGGGTTTATACAAACATATATATGTGTGTGATTTAGGGTAAAATGCCAACCAGCATCTGTCCCTAGAAAGTTCCTCAAGCCATGTCTTCCCTCTCACCAAACTCAGGGTCTCTTTTGCTCCCCAAATAAGGAGGAGCCTCAAAACCAAGATTTTCTCTCTTAAATAGGTCATCATGGAGTTGCTGATGGGCTCAGCTTAACCAGAGGACATCTGCAGATGAACTGGAGGGACGACACTCAAAGTGTCTTACAGGGGGCAGCTAACAGCCCCTTCTCCCCCTGCCAAACCACCCCCATGCTAAAACCACCACGAGAACATTCGGAAGAACCGTCCAGTTCTGGGCTCCTGTCCATGGCTGATCAGTTGATCAGGTCTGAGATGAGACCAAGCAGTTAAACTAGTTAATGTGCCAATAGGCTGAAAGAAAACAAACCAGGAAAGGTTTAAACCTCCTTAGAAAGCCAGAGGCTAAAACAAAGACTGGCTTGATCTGGGAACCAAACCCCCACATTTTACTCCCAGAGCACAAACCTGCCAACATGAAGGCAAACAGAGACTGATCACACGTTCTTACATGACTGACCTGAGGTGTTAGCTCCCTCCCCTCAGGGGGAAGAAACCTCTAGCAGCTCTGTGTGGAGCGTGGCCTCCATAGTTCAGTCTGGCTTTTGCCTCCTCACTGCCAGAGGTTCCTTTAAGGATAAGTTCCTTTCTCCACGTTCTCAAAGCTAATCACCTCCAGCACATCATCTTCCACCAGCTCCCCTCTTCTGAAGCCATTCCCCCTTGTCCTGTCACTGGATGCCCTCATGATCAATTCCTTTCTTATGGAAAGTCACTTCAGAGGCTGAGACAGGCTGGAGCGGTTGAGAATTTTTTAGCTATTTAAAACAAACTGAAGGAGACCAAAAAATCATTTCAAACTGTGACCCAATTCTCTTGGCAATTGCTGCTTGGTCTTGGCTGCAGCTTGGCCTTTTCTTGAACGTTGCTGCCTCTGACCCATATGTTATATAACTTGATGGCTTTACTTTTGCAAAAGCAGCCTCTGAAACAACGTGGGTTTGCGGTTACCTGAGGTGTTCTGGTAAAGAAGCCAAAGAGAAAAACTAGATGAGCACATCAGTCAAAGGCAAAGGAAGACAGCTACAGACAGAAACACACAGAATGAAGTCAAGAACTGAGAGGAAACAAATTCCAAAGTTCTCATTGCCTGAGCCCTTAGACTGTCATTTTCAGCTCCCTAAGAACTTGTAGAACCAGACACACTTTGGCTCTCCCGAAAGCAGAAGAAATCCAGCCAACTGGAAATAGAGCAACGAGGAGGCTGAAGGCAGTGGGACACCTCCCTGATGAGGAGAGGCTGAGGGAGCTGGGGCTCTTGAGCTTGGAGAAGAGGAGACTGAGGGGTGACCTCATTAATGTCTATAAAGATGTGAAGGATGGGTGTCAGGAGGATGGAGCCGGGCTCTGCTCAGTGTCATCTAGTGATAGGACAAGGGGCAATGGGTGTCAGCTGGAACAGAGGAGGTTCCATGTAAATATAAGAAGGACCTTCTTCCCAGTGAGGGTGACAGAGCCCCGGAAGGGACTGCCCAGGGTGGGTTGTGGAGTCTCCTTCTCTGGAGCCATTTAAGATCCGCCTGGGATATATTCCTGTGTGACTGGATCTAGATGATGCTGCTGTGGCCGGGGGATTGGACCAGATGATCTTTCAAGGTCCCTTCCAGTCCCTAATGCTCTGTGATTCTATGAAAATAGAATTCTGCCTCTTTCTTCTCAAACATGATTCTGAGCAGCAGGTATTAGCTGTGTCGGCCATGAAGAAAATTGGGTGCTATTGACTCATCGTAAGTCACAGAGTCATTAAGCATTTTATGATGCTGAGTCGTGTTTCCATAACGGGAAATCAGTTTGGAAGTACTCTGGCGGCGGCGTCTAAGGTTTGGGAAGGCTTGACTCAAACGACATAAAACTTTGGCGGTGCCACCTGCAGCGTACTAAAAGCAGATGAATGAGTCCATCGTGCTAGCAAGAGGGAAAACTGATAATTTGTGGGGTTGAGGAAGACATAAAACTCCTCCACAGCAATAAAAACAAACCTTGCTGCAGTTAAATTTCTTTTATGGAGAGAAAAATAACATGTCAGCAGAATGTAGACTGAATCCAGGGTCAAGATTCTTCATTTGAGGCACAAAAGGAGAAGTTTAATGCGTTGCACTGAGCTCGTTTTCTCCTTGGTTTTTCCTTCTGTCATGTCCAAGAGACACAGAATCAGAGAACATTAGCGATTAGAAGGGACCTGGAGAGATCATCTAGTCCAATCCCCCTGCCAGAGCAGGATCACCTCACAGAACACTAGGGATTGGAAGGGACCTGGAGAGACCATCTAGTCCAACCCCCTGCCAGAGCAGGACCTCCCAGACCACTCTGTGCCTCAGATCTTCTCTATGTGCTGTTGTTCTTACTTGAGAAGTAAAGCCAAGTAAATTCTGAAGTAATTAAAGAAAAACAGACACTTTTCAGCACACTTGCCAAACATGAGGTCTCTTATTCTGGCTGGCTGCTTCCCTGGAACTCTCTTAGAATCCCCTTACGCTCTGCACTCCTCTCCTTTATTATGCCCCTGGGACACAGAGCTTCCCTTCATCCTCAGCTTCTGAAGAAGACTAAAGCAGATCAAACAACCTACTTGCCTTCCTTTGTGAAAGTTTTCTAGCGGCTCTGCCTGGTGAATCCCTAAGCAGCCCTACAAGATGTTCTCTGATCCTGTCCAAATGACTTTATTGCCAAGGTGACAAAACAATTCTCCTCCATCAGAGCTACCTTGTTGTCAGAGCCACTACACGGAGCGACACAGCGAAGCCAAAGCAGCACCACTGTTGGCCCTGATGGGACCTCCACAGACTGCAGTTAGAGCTCGGGTTAGGCTGCTGCAGGAAGGCGACGGTCGCCCTTGCAGGCAAAGCAAAGTCTGCAGTTTGTTAGACAGAACCTGGGCTCTGAGTCTCCAAAACGGAAGCCACACACTGAGCAGAGGTGGCCCTTAAGCCCTCCCACTGAGTAACAGCAGTGTTTTAGGGTCAGCAGCTCATTTTTAGTCCTTGTTTCAGCGCCAGGGTTGAGCTGATAATACGTGGGCCAGGCACAGCAAGGTGAGACTATGGCTAGCAGCTGAGAAGGGAGCAATGCCAGACACACAGAGGTGTGGTTTCCAGTGGAAACTGGCTCCCCAATCCGTGACACTGCCAGGACTGAAGTAGGCAGGTCTCCTTGGACGGATGCATCCTGACTGTGCAGTCACAGAATCACAGAATCATGAGGGATTGGAATGGACCTCGAAAGATCATCCAGTCCGATCCCCCGTGAGCTGGAAATTCATTGCAACGTGCAGGGAGCCCACGAGGGGCACATTTCACATGGTGGTGGAGATGTTTCCAACCCACCTGGCCGTGTTCCTGTGCAACTGGATCTAGGGGACCCTGCTGTGGCAGGAGGACTGGACTGGATGGTCTTTCGAGGTCCCTTCCAAACCCTGAGGTTCTGTGAGTCTGTGATACTCAGGAAGTAACCAAAACAGGCGAGTGGCTGTGAAAACAAGACAGTAGAGAAAAACACCAAGTAACCAACCATTGCCTAGAAGTGTTTAAAGTAGCACAAAGTATTGAATCAATGGCTAATGAGGGCTAATTGCCCAAGTCCCCTCGTAATATTCTCTTTGTGATTTTAAAGATTAAGCAGCAATTCAAATGCTTTCTAGGGAGCCAGCTGTCACACCGAGAAAAACTAATTGACTGTAAACACTGACTGAGCAGACACCCAGCCTTCCCACTGCAAACGTAATTGCGTTTGCTTTCCGTTTCGTAAAACACTGTTGGATTCGTGTTGGAAACGGGAGCATTGGAGCAGCAGGTTTCTGTAGTCAGACTCTACTGCAGCTACCTTCTGGATTGTTGTTCACCTTTAATTGTCTTACTCACCGGTCATCTCGGGAGTTACCTGGGATTTTCAGTTGTCCTTCAGCTGCAGAGGAGGGCAACGAACCTGTGAAGGGTCTGGAGAACGTCTGATGGGGAGAGATGGAGAGAGTTGGGGCTGTGTTGTTTGAGGAAGAGGAGGCTGAGGGGAGACCTCATCGCTCTCTACAACCATCTGAAAGGACACTGCAGAGATGTTGGTGCTGGTCTCATGGAATTAGCGACTGAACCAGAGGGAAGGGCTTCAAGCTTCCACAGGGTAGGTTTAGATTAGACATCAGGAAGAAATTGTCCATGATGAGAGCGGTCACAGAATCACAGAATCACAGGACATTAGGGATTGGAAGGGGCCTTGAAAGATCCTCAATTGCAAAGATCATCTGGTCAGGCACAGGAATGGGCTGCTCAGGGTGGGGATTGAGTCCCCATCCCCAGATGAGTTTAAAAGTCGCTTAGATGCAGTGTTGGGGGACCTGGTTTAGGGGTGACCTTGTAGAGTGGGGTTGATGGTTGGACTCGATGATCCCAGGGGTCTTTTCCAGCCGGAGTGATTCTGTGATTCTATGGTAACTAGGCAATACTCTGACACAGTCAAGTAAATAGACACCTACAGGTACTTCATTAGTTTCTCTGAGTTCTGAAAGGGTGTTTTAGCACCAGTCAGTATTAAGGACTGCTTCATATTATTAGCTATAAAAACCCTTTTAAAAAAATTATCTTGTTAAAATATGAAGAATTATTTAATAGGTATTTTAAATAATGAAAGATTTTCCATTGTAGGCATAATAAAAAATAATCCTTAATTGAATTCTTCCTTCTGTTCAATAGTACAGCCTTGGGCAATAGATTCTAAGGGAAAAGAAATATGATCCACACGCTCCATGAGAAAGAATTATGAACTAACTACTACCCTATAAATCAGATTTCCTTAATATCCCCATCCTGAACAGCCATACCTTTGCAATTTTGCCACAGGATGTACTGTACTTAATTATCTCTGCAAATAAGACCGATGGCCTGTGTTTCAGAAAGTCTCAGCTTTCTCTCTTCATGACTGCCCATGCAAGGCAGCATTCACAAATTACAGAATTTAGACTCTCATGTTTCTTTATTAGCTGAAGTAAAAATAAACCCTGGCCTTGGATCTCTTTCTTTCTCTCATACAAAACCAAATTACTCTCAAAGCATTTTAGAAATTCCAAACAGATTTCCTTTTTTGTAAGAAATCCCTGCAAAACCCATCAGTCCATGTGTTATGTCAGTAGTATCAAGTGTTACAGCAGGTACCACTTCTCACAGAATCACAGGACATCAGGGGTTGGAAGGGACCTCCAAAGATCATCCAGTCCAACCCCCTGCCACAGCAGGATCACCCCGACCAAGAATCACAGAACATTAGGGGTTGGAAGGGACCCTGAAAGACCATAGAATCATTAGGGATTGGAAGGAACCTAAAAGATCATCTAGTCCAGCCCCCCTGCCAGAGGAGGATCCCCTAGACCAAGTCACACCCGGGCATGTCCAGGTGGGTTTTAAATATCCCCAGAGATATTGGATCAATTTTTATAGGCTGTCTGAACATCCCACAAAGCAGACCGAGCAGAAGAACTTTGAATTCACCAGGAAGCTGCTGAAACTGCTGCTGCACAAGGCTTTAAACTACTATTTCTAAAACAATTGGGAAAGTGTCGTTTCCCATCCTGGTCCCAGAGAATGGTCAGAGTCTGACACTCTGTCTGTCTTCCATCTGTGGGTGAGCTCGCAGGGAAAGGGTTCCTGAGCACGCAGCACCTCCTCCCCACACGTGGAGCAAAGAGACACCGTCTGCAGCCTCTCATCTTCTGCTCTTCCCTCGCTAAGCAGCAACCACTTCTCGGACCTCAAAAGATTGCCCCCACCACAGCAGGATCTCCTAGACCAAGTCGCACAGGAACATATCCAGGTGGGTTTGAAAAGTCTCCAGAGAAGGAGACTCCACAACCCCCCTGGGCAGCCCCATCCGGGGCTCTGTCACCCTCACTGTGAACAAGTTCCTTCTCATACTGATGTGGAACCTCCTCTGTTCCAGCTCACACCCACTGCCCCTTGTCCTATGATGAGATGCCACTGAGCAGAGCCTGGCTCCATCCTCCTGACACCCACCCTTCACATTTTTGTCAACATCAGTGAGGTCACCCCTCAGTAGCCATGCTCAAACTGCCTCTGCAGCCATTTCCACTGAAGCTGTATTCTTGGTGCTCTTCTGTTCTTCCTAAAACAGCCCCTCCAACCTGCAAGGCAGAGAAGACGGGAGATTGAAGCTTCTAGTGCTGACAGACACCTGTTACCAGCCAGGGCTCCACAAACCTCTCTCCTAGTTCATGGCTCTGTGCTGCCAAATCCAAGATTAATCTTTTCCTTCAAACACAACATGTGGCATGGAAGTGCTTTAATTTCCTTTCAGACAGACATCTTCAGCTCGGTTAACTCCATTGAATTTCACTCTGTATCATCCAGGTCGCACTAATTTCCCAGCTCCAAACATCCATCAACGTCTGTACAAGGCTCTGGCTTGTTTTAGCCACTTTTAGTGCTGCTGGGAAGAGTAGGGCGCCGCACAGCGTGGCTCGTGGGTCTGAACAGAGAACGTCCGCGTGGCCGCGGCAGGCGCAGACGGGCAGATGTGCTCCTCGTCAACCATGGAACCGGATCAGCGACGGTTTGTAAACCATGGGCGGTGTTAGCGGCACAGCCATGAAGGAACGAGCCATGCTCCTCTTCAGCAGGAGTCTTCTTAGAGCATCTGCATCCTTCTAGAGCATGTAGGGCACGTCCAGAGGGGCCACTGCAATGATCAGGGCAATGGGGCAGCTCTCGTATGACAGGCTGTCCAGCGTGCAGAAAAGAAGGCTCTCTAGGGGGAACGTGTGCAGGTGGGTTTTAAATGTCTCCAGA
>VXBP01000804.1:2607677-2706903 GCA_013400115.1 Rhinopomastus cyanomelas | reverse complement strand
ATGAAGTTAGGAAGTTGCTTACAGCAGGTCTCGTACGGCATTGCCTACAGAGGTGGAGGCTTGGAGTCCTCGCACCGAGCCAGCGTGCTCTCGGTGACACGGATTGCTGTGAGCGCAGCGTACGGCCTGCTACTTGTTAGGGGTCTGTGTGGTGTGTGGGTGAGTTACAGAGATCACTTAGCAGGAGTTCCTGGGCACACAAAGCAGCTGTATGCCTTGGGGGAGCCTNAAGCAGCCGTATGCCTTGGGGGAGCCTGAAACTTTTATGTCAGCATTTCACATGACATGGGGCTTGGATGACTGAGCAGCTGAGCCAAGCTGAGCTGCAAACCCAAGTTCAGCCTGGGACAGAATTGCCTCACAATAAAAAACACTGCAGAGGCAAAATGGGTTCATCAAGAGTGGGGGGGGGAAAAAAGTACCTACAGTTTCTTACTATGTGTGCTTATTGCTGTAATCCCTTCCTACTCGGAACTGACTCTAGGCACTGAAAAGACTCTTCTCTTGTTTCCTCCTCTTTTGTGCTTTTCTTGCCTGTGTTCATGTGGTCTGCAGTTCTTCCCTTCCCCACCCTGACCCGTTCTCCTGCCAGTGCTTTGTCTCCTCAGGACATTCTAAGCTCCAGTTTAGGAGGATTTTTCTTGTGTTCACCCCCAGTTGTTCCGGTCTCTGAACCTTTCCTAGTTGGCTTTCTACATGGTTGCCAACTAGCCAGAGGCTTCACAAGTTATTACAAATGTGTGAAGTTAGAAACAAGGAGCTTATTTCTGCTCCCGACTTCTCAGCAGCTTGCATTGCAAGTGAATATTTTTGTGTATTATGATTTGGTTTTAGTTTGGGGGTTTTTTCCCTCTCTGCTTTCTGACTGTTTTGTTTTTATTTCAGTTGCTTGGGAAGACTTCTCTCTGCCTTTTCCTTTCATGCCAAAGGCTACTGGTTTTAACCTCTCCTCTTTCCTTCATACTTGACCAAAGGGTGTCAGATCTCCACTCAGGCCTATCTATATGACATCCATGTGATATCTGGCTTCTCTTTACCTCACATTCTTACTTCTCTTTGTCTGCCTACTTTGTCCTGCCTTGTGCATTGAACAAGATACAACTACCTTGAATGTTCTTGTGGCGATACTGTCCTCTTTCCTCATCAGTCGATGCTTCACCAAGTCCTCAGTTGCTACTAGGAGTCTGTGTTTCCTTCTGTCAGAAGGTTTTCTCTGAAACTGTGCAGGTGTTTGTGGCTTCACTGCTACAAATCTAGACTCATTATTAGGAGTCTGTGTTTCCTTTCATCAGAAGGTTTTCTCTGAAGCTTTGCAGGTGTTTGTTGCTTCACTTCTACAAATTTCTGCTTTAGACAGTTTCTGAAAAATGCCGGTGCTTGGATTTGCATTTGTGCCTTGTTTTTTATACCATCACTGACCAGTTCTTCCAAAGGCATCACCTCAGCCAACAAACCTGGTTAAGAACTGTACAGTTCATCAACTTTTTTTTTGTCTACCTCATTACTGAATTGTTCCTCGGCTCTTCTCATTGTGGAGCTGGTTAAAATTCTCTCTTCCAGTTTAGATTTAATTGATTGTTTGGTGGGTCTTTGTTCGTTCCTACTTCCTCATCCATCTCTCTTACTATTTTGAAGCTGCTTCCTAAATACAGCCTTTTCTACATCTTCAGATCTTCCAAACTGTCTTCCTTTCCCCTGATTTTGCTGATGTGTCTCTTGAAAGCCCAGTATCAAAATGCTGTTTTATTGAATATTGTCTCTCCCGAGCGGAGCCGTTGTGATTTTGGCTCTTTCAAGCACCACGATTGTGACTGAGCGAGTGAAGCTGTTTGTATGTTGTCACTCGCCACGTTGAATACTTCAGATAAAGTTGATCTGCAAATAAAATGGAACGTCATCTTCTGAAATGAAGTCTTCTACCTCACTGAAGTGTTTGTGTAAATCTGCTTAAAAAAGAAAAAGCTCTTGAAAACAAAACAGCTGTTGAGGTTTTTATAATTGTTTCTGGTTATTTCTTTCCATGTTTTTCCTTTTCCAAACTCAGTATAAAATCCAAGTTCTTTGTTCAAGAAGCTGTTTGTTCCTAGCCAGTCCCCCATTGCTGCAGTATCCCAGAAACAGTGTGAGCATGGACAGCTGAAGCCATCGTAAAGAGGAATGAAGAGTAGGAGCAGAAGGCAGCCTTCAGAAACAGAAAGTTCTGTGAAATGAGCCAAATACAAAAGAGTTGTGGAAAGGCTCCACATACTGGTTACAACTGGTGATAATTGGAGAATTATTTAGCCTGACTTCTAAATTAGCAGACAGACAGGAAACTTGTGAAGTGTTATGGTGCCAGCTGCAGAAAACACCATAAGGCCTTGGAATGTGATGCCACAGATACATCTCACAGTGTCATTGAGTACCTTTTCATTGCCAACACAGTTCAGGAGGGAGCCAAGTCTCATGGTTACTTTGAGTGGTGATTTTTTTGGCACAGTGAGGCCTTTGCAGGTGGTGTGAATGGGCTTTGCATAGAACCATAGAGTGAAACTCTGCTGTGCTGGGGAGACCCAGGGAAACTGGTGGAGAGAGGCAGGCTGAGAGCTGCTGTGTTACCCTACAGTTAGTGGGGAAACTCCTTGGCACAAGCACTTCATTTTTACCAGACACTTGTTAAGCAGGGCTGAGTGGTAGGAGAATAAATGAGGCCTAAGTTTAAAACAGAGCTTTTCAGAAGTGTTCAGGGTTTCAGTCCTTCCCTCAAATGACTTGTCCAGGCTGTTAATTGACTGGAAGTGTTTTTCTGATCTAGAGGCAGCTACTCAGCATCTCCTCACCAGGTGACGTCTGATGTAGCTGGTGAATACTGTTTTCCATCTGCTTCTTGTCCTTCAGTTTCTGGATTTGTTGTTGCTGATGCAGTTTTCCCTTCTGTATCATTTGGAAGCCGGGCAGAGTCTCTCAGCAGGAACAGACTTGATGGCCCACTGGGGTTTTTTTTCCCCCTCCCTAAGGAGTGTTACCCTGTGTAGTTTTGCATCCAGATAGCCTTTGGCTATTCTTGACTTTCATATTGTTCTCTGCAGACTTTTAGAACTATTTGGCCAGAAGACGGATTGGTTGGAGTAAGCTGAGAGTTTTAAAATTTATTTTATTTTTAAAACCCCTTTATTTTCCTTTCCACAGTGCTAGGGTTTCCTGCTTTGCTGTTGTAGTCAGCCACTTGCACCTGAGAAACAAATGTGGGTGAAGAAATTTACAGGGAAAAAGAAGCAGAGTAGGAAGATGTCTGATTCCTGCTGTGTGTGGTGTTCTGTGCAACACGCTGCCCACGCTTACCCTTTGTGGGCTTACTGGCTCTGACCTGAGCGAGGCAGGTGAGACATTGATTTCACCCAGAATCTTGAAAGAAAACAGGCAGCAGGGCCAGCAAACTGTGCAAACAGTCTTGAGTTTCTGATGTTTATCTCCTAGTAACCTTCCTGTGTTTGATTGAACAGATCAGAACTATAACAACTGTCTTAAACTGCCAGCTCTGCAGCTGGATGAAACGAGAAGGCACAGAGCTGTGCCATTCCAGAGGCAATGCAGCAGCAGTGACTCCTTCAGCCGCACGAGCTCCTTCCTGAGAAGTTGTACACAGTGAGTGTCTGCCTCAGAGCACAACTCAGAGCGCTGTCGGTTAACAGGAAGATGTTTTCTTTGTTGCCTTCATCACAAAATGTAAAGCGTAAATGCTGAAGAACCTCTTGTCTGCAGCCCAGAGGTTCAGTTCACGCTTTGACTTCTTGACATTGGCTTCAGAACTTGAAGTCTGTACATGGTGAGATGTAGCTGGGTGGCCAGAGGAAAATGGGGTTTGGCCAGTTGCAATAGGAAGTCAAGGGGTAGGACCTGAAATCTTACTGATGTCCTCATAGCTAATGAGCTGCAAGTCTGACGGAGAAGGATAGAGTACAACCTGAACTTCATTCCAAAAATGCCAGTGCCCTGTAGGGTAGAATGTGCTCAAGTTTTCATTCAGGAACCTCAGCTTGGTCAGACGTCTTTCCAGCAGTGCCTGTGTCTCACCTGTGGATAAACTTTACTACAAGGTGTTTTGTTTTATAAATTCTGTGCTGCTGGTGTAGCCAGTAACGTTCATTCCGTTTCTGAAAGGTGCTTTTAAGAGCCACTGTCATGAGAAGGCAGCAGGCTTCCCATTTGCAGGAGGTTCCATGCCTTTTCTTCCCATGTATAACTGAAGGCGAAATTGGGAGCAGGGGGTTCTAAATAATGGAGTTAAAGTTTTCAAAACCACAGCTCTTTGCTGTATCAGCAGGTAAAGCATCAGTTGTGACATGGTAGAGGCATCGTGGAGAAAACCTCACTGTGTGACCGCATGGGAAGAGACAGGAGACTTCTTGATGGAAGAGAAAACCCTGTAGTCTCCTGTAAGTCAAACTTGAGCCTCTCTGCCTGTTTTTCCAAGTACAGGCTTATGTGGCCTCCTGGAAATGGGAACACAGGTGAAGAAAAAGGAGGAGAGAGGAATTACTTGGTGGCAACTCCTTGAAGTAGGGAGTTGCTTTCTAGCCTGTACACTCTGCCGCAGTGTGGCCGGCTCTGGGCACTTGTGCTGTAGATGCAGAGACTGTTCTCCAGCGTGGCCTCTGTTACACTGAGCATTTCACAGCGCAGGAGCTGTGCCCCAGCAGTCTGCCAGCCTCCATCCCTAACAACTTGAAGTGTTTGATCCTGCCTCTAAAATTTTGCAGAGAAAACCCAGTGGGAGAAAAAACAAGTAGGTAAATTTCCACTTTTGAGGCAGGGGTGGTGGGCGGTTTGGTTATCCTTGTAGCTTCCTGGGGGCACAGGAGAAAGGACGACTTCAGTGTAGGAGTCTGGGAGATGGCTCGTCTCCTGATGTTTACACGTCCTTTTAGATGTCACTGTAAGTGCTCTTGCTCTTAGCTGGTAGAAGTGAAGGCCTGTCAGGGAAGGAAAATGCCTTCTGATGTTCCCGAATAACTATTTGATTAGCTGTTAGCTTCACAGTGTACACTTGGCTGACTTAGCTGAAGAAAATTAGTACACCTGAGACTTTCAGTCAGTCTTGTATTCGTTTAGAATGAGAAGTAGTTTGATCAGTTTGTGTAAAAACACATCCATCCTTTTTTGCTCTCAAAAGATCAGTGCTCTCCCTCAGGAAGGAAATGAAAGCTGCTCCTGCTCCTGTAGCGATTGCTTCTGATTTCCACTACTTCAGAGCAAGGTGCAGCTGTGTCATTGTATCTCGAGTGTGACAGATCATTGCCAGAAGAGAAAATGAGAGAAGCGTTCGGTTTCCTTAGAACTGGAACGGGCATTGCGAGGGGGGCAGTGGCGGTGACCTCTGCTCAGACAGAACATGCAGCCCCTGTAGCTGCGTGCGCTGGGACTTGATAAGCAATGAGTCATCTAGAAAACGGCCTTAACGAACTGCAGAGGAGCATCATGATTTCCAGGCCGACATGGCATTGCAAGTCAGGTTCTGCCTGATCTCTCTACTGCCGCTTGCTCACTGAATGGCCTTGGCAAGTCATTTCCCTCCCTGTCCCTTAGACTCTGCAGCTGTAGAACACCCACCCGAGAGCAATCCCTGCAGGGGCTGGGGGAGCAGTGAGGGCTGTACAAGCGCTCGGTGTTGTTACTAAAACTCTACTATGTCAAGTAGCACGGATACACAGACCACCTGCCCTTCAGGCACTTGACTGTTAGCCTTTTCTCTCGGCGCACTCAAAACGTGCAGGATATCAGGTACAATAACGCACTTCAGTCTTGAAATTACTTGTCTTCAAGGTCAGACTTAGTGACTTCAGTATCTGTCTCACAACTGCAAACCCAAATTTTGGTTCAAATGGAGATAAATGAGAGTGTAACTCGTTTGTAATTTCTTCTGTCTTCCTAAATACTCGATTTCTTAGGAAGCTGATGCTGCCATGACCATACTGAATAGCACTGACTTGGCAATATTCTGCTGTCCAGATATAAATGTTTATATTTAAAACTGCCAAGACTGCAATGCAATAAATATAACCGTATGACAGTTTGCCTCAAGGCTTGGTCTGTTTTTTCTGTGTCAGTCTGTGTGTGTTGGTGATGAAGCTGCTACTGCAGTGGTTAGGACAGATGCCTGGATGTGGAGACCAGCAGGTCTGAATGCAAGCATGTGGTGTGGGGTCAAACCAGTCATCAGGGTGTTCTGGAGAGTATTAATCTACAAAACAATACCCTAATAAGTGTATTATACCTGTCTTTTAGCAGTGCAGGAGGGAAGCAAACTTCACACTGAAGAATGTAAGAGCCATTGGCCTGATCATGCAAAAGTCTATTACTTTGGTGCATGGTCTTCCGCCAGGCCATCAGGAGATGGTTTTCCAGGAAATCCAGAGCCAGCATCCAAGCCTCTGGTTCAGTAGGTACAGAGCCAGTGGGGAACCTGACTTCAGGAACCTTTGTATTCCCCCAGTAAAAGATGCTGATGAATTTGGATCACAGATGTGGACTGGTGCTGGAGGTGGTAACGTACCTGTGCTCTGGAGTTCAGATGTTTTCTAGAGGGAAGAATTCCCATTGCAAACTGGGAACTGCTTAAAGAGAACAAACCCTGCAGTTTAAAGCCCCACATGGCAGTTAGGAGGATGCAGGGAAGGAGGGGCAGGCAGGGATTTCACAGAAGAGGTCTGCAGCCCACTGACTTCCATTTGCATTTTATGTTGCTGCTCCACACTGGGAGCCTGCCCCATCTTCCACGTGTCAGATGTTTCCTGATGTCTTACAAGATGATTTACAGCTAAGGTGGCAGTAGGCTCTTTTAGATTGCAGTTCTGTCCATGTAATATAGAGCTGCAAAGGACGAGTTTTACTTTGACGTTCACGTAGGGTCTTAAGGCTCAGACATCTTCCTGAATTGGAGGTAAGGCTGTTAATTAAACTCTAACAGTGGTACTCTCAGGCTGTTGGAGAAACAAGTCCTGTACTGCCACAAGAAACCACCTTACCTGAGCTTCTCTCTTGTTTCACTGCTCATACATATTAAAAATTAAGCTTGGAGCTTTTCTAATGTGGAAAGGCCTGTTAAAACATGGTGCTACCTGAACTACATGCTTCCACCTCCTCTGCTGACATTACAGACGAGAGCATTTGAGTCCTTCCTGTGCTGCTGGCAGTGAAGTCAGATGGCCACATGAGCTCCTGATGTGGATGTGAAGAGCTCATCCAGTCGTCTCCACGCTCCCACCATGAGTGCAGTAATGTCTTGCCTTGTTCCAGCATCTTGTAAAGTAAACACCAGTTGAAATGGGTGTGGTTTGTGTGCAGGTAACACACACCAGGGAGTATTTAAGCAGGCATTCTGCCCAATGGGAGTGTGACTCAAGTTAGGGAAAGACAGCTGCAGTTGTAGGGAAGAGTCACAAATACCAGTTTTGAGTTTAGCTGCTCTCTGGAGCTCTGTGAGGCTTTCACCCCCCTCTTTATAATGTTGCTTTGTCCCCATTTTGAGAAGAGGGTTGACCTGTTAAAGAAGAAAACAGGGAAGAGACCTCTGTCCTGTTAGTCAGAAGCTGCACCTTCTCCACCACTTCTGAGGCAAGTTCTTTCCCTGATGAAATGGTACCTGAGTTCTCTGAACAGTTCTTAGCCTCAAGCTCTATCTCCTTGCTGTGAGTGATGTATTATTCCAACAGCTAGCTTATTCCCCACCATTGCTTATCTGCCTTGGAGAGATCTCTCATCTTGGCATTTATGAGGCTGACCAGTCATCTTCCATAACACAGACAGTTTCTTAGGTTTGATTATAGTTCCCCACAGGCTTGCAGTCCTCAACTGCTAAGTGAAGTGAGTGATGACGGGTGTGTAAAATGTGATGGTTTAGTAATCCAGATAAGAATGTTGCTTGTTCACATGTTCAGTTTATGGGTCAGTCTGGGTGATCATTTGAGTGTTTAACATGGGATTGTTAGTTTCTGAGTTAACAGGGGATATAAACTGCAGAGCACAGAACAGCACTAGCTGGGCTGGATGTTCTGGTAACACCAGTCTGCCTTGGTCCAGCTGGAGAGGGGTTTAGGCTTGGGCAAGATAACTGCATCTCACAAGATTGGTTTCCTTCACATCCCTGGCCATGGGTGCAGATTTCAACAGAAGATGGCAATTGTTTGGATCCTGATGGCTGCTTGAGGGTCTTGCTCCACCTGCCCCTTCCAGTGTCTCAGCACTTCTCCACCTCTCCTTTTGCCACATTTCAAACCAGCTACGTCATGCTCAACTGTCTTTTGTGGCTGGTCATCTGTACCGGTGTCTGAAAGCTGAGGTGTTTGAGTTTGGGATCACGTTGACTTTGCTCACCTCATTTTCACTCTTGCTCAGTTCTGTCATGGCTTTACCTCCATACAAGCTGCAGCTGCTGCTGGGGTGGATTTTCCAGCGAGGCCCCACACCTCATGCATCTCTGCCACGCTGCAGCCCCGTGCTCAGGAGATGAGGATGCAGCCTTGGGCTCAGGAGGATGGAGAGGTAAGGCTGAGCCTGGGCATGTTTCCTGTGACAGCCCCTTGTTGCACAGCACAGGAGACACACAGGTCTGGCTAGATAAATAATCCCTGGGTCCAGCACTGCTTGGGGGTGGTCCATTTTCACAGGGAGTTTGGGAGAGTGAGTAGTTCCATGCCAGGTGTGTAAAACACCATCTGTGCCAACTGCCCAGAGGCTTTTACAGCCACATTGGAGTGATCCTCTGGGACATCGCTCTGGACCCCACAGCGGTCCTGCAGGTCCAACGGGCCAGAGCAGAGGGAGAACCAGCCCAGTGCTCACACTGGGCCGCCCATACCAGGCAGGAGGTGGATGGGCACCGCGAGGGGTGTGTGAGTTCCCCCCGTTCTACATGGGGTCGTGTTCGCTGGGAAAGAGATTTCTGGGGGTCTGGTCAGAGAAATCCGTGGGCACTTAATGCTCCAGAAATGTTCGTTCCAGAACACCCAGGTGTCGGCGCGGCCCCGGCTCCTGCTCCCGATGGCCACGAGGTGGCAGCAGTGGGAAGGGAAATCCCGGGCGGGCCGCGGAGTGGGAGCGCACAGGCCGCCCCGGGCGATGGGAGCGGGGAGCGGAAGGGAGGCCGAACATCGCTCCCCACCCAATTTGACTGATCAAGTTTTCGCGTGAAAATAGTTGTTCTGGAGTGCTGGCGTGGCTGCTAGGAGAAGGTCCTCACTCGACCCCTAGCCAGGGGCTGACAAGAAGAGGCGAGGCAGGAACAGGCAGAACGTTGAGTCTGTGCTGGCTGAGGGTGACCCCTGCACCCTGACCTCTCTGTCTTGCAGCAGGACCTGCGCAGGGAACACTGGGGTAGGCGCATGATGCCGGGAGCTGCCACAGACCCAGACCTGAAGCCGTCGCTAGAAGGCAGCCCTGCTCCCAGGTAACTGCTGTGCCAGGGGTTGGGGGTGAGAGCAGCAGGAGCCCGAAGGACTTGGAGCTCTCTGTGGGGGCGGTCAGTGTCTTGGCAGCTTCAGACACTGTGTGAGCCGACAGCACTTCCTGGTCTACAGCTACAGCATGGTCAGGGGTTTGGTCTTCATGGCTAAAACCCACCTCCCATGATCATACAGCTGCCCCTCAAGGCCAGACCAGCAGCCCAGCTGCTCCTCAGGGTTCTCAGCTGAGTTGGTTGTTTCTGCAGCCCAGCATGAGCTGCCCACTCATACAGGTCTGTGTGAGACAAGTCCTCAAGTTGCCCTGTTGCAACCACCAGAGAAATGGAAGAGTTAAAATCTGACAGCAAGGAAATGTCTTTTATTTGTCTTCCTTTGGATGACTCTCTCGCAAGAAAGGGGTTCTATATGGAACATGGTTTTTGATCAAGCTGTAGGGTGCCATGAGGCAGTTATGGCCTGTGGGTGAGGAAGGGGTTATCCAGAGAGGAGCTGGCCATGGCTACTTCTCAAACTGTGTGTTTGTAAACCAGGTGATTAGAAATCAAATATCTGTGATTGCGAGAACACGCTTGTCTGAGCCTGCAGAACCCCCAGGTAGATGTGTCACCCAGGTGGGCTGCTGGCTCATGCTGATGTTATGAGCACTGGTGGGTGATGTTGCACCACTGAAGTGGAACTGGGTAGTGGTTCAGATGTGATGAAACAGGCTGCTGACATAACTTACCCTAAAATCATCCCAGTGGTGCAAACTGGTTTCAGCTCCAGTCTCTTCCAGCTCTCCTTTGGCACTCGGTGTGTTGCTGATGTTGCCGAGAGGCTTGCATGTGCACAGCCTACTTCTGTAAACTGCTCTGCATCTGGGTTTGCCCGCCCTCCTCACACACTGGCAGCTCGATACCAGTAAGATAGTGGGAATTAATTAATTTATTTTAAAAGCAGCCATGTGCCTGTCATTCCTCGCTGGGTCAGGATGCTCTGAAGTCACCCATTTCTCAGGCTGCTTTAATTAAAAACACAGAGCCTTAAAAGAGGCTCCTACTGTCTGCAGCTATTCGAGGCATGGCAAACGTTAGTGCAGCAGAGTGTGAATCGTTTGCCGAGAGCCATCCTCTACCCTGGCCTCACATCTATTACCAGGTGTAAACTAATGAACAAAGAGCTGGCGTTTGTCACAATATCCAGTGTAAGGGCTTTCAAACCCTGCTGCAGGCTGACATGGAAAGATTGCAAGAGGCTGCAGCCCCTGACCTCAATAAAGTCTTCAAAGAACGCTCCTGAAAAGTTTTTTTTGCAGCACAAGAAAGAAATTCTCCTGGTAATGTAGCAGCCAGCGCACTTTAATAGCTACAACTACATCAAGGCTTCTGCTGACTACGTGGAAACGAAACGATGTCTTTGTTTTGCATGTAAATGCTGCTCTGTAATGTCTCTCTTTTTTTTTTCCCCATTCTCCATTAAAAAACAAAAAGGATTTGAGATTTAGGAGAGGAAGGTGGCAGCTCAGGGAAGCAGCCCACCTACAGCAGCCAAGCAGGGCAGTGCTGGAGGGAAGGAGGAACTGGGGAGCAAGAGCCATGCAGGTGTCAGTTCCTGCTTCCAGCCATGGGCCAGTGCAATCCCAGATCCCAAAGGGAGAGAAAGCCTGGCTTTTACAATGATAAAGTGGGGAAACCCCTTTGCTGTGAGTCTGTCTGTTCCTGGAGTGGAAGCAGACAAGTCTGTGGGAGCCCAGGGGCTGCACAGGGAGGAAGCAACCAGCTGCTTTGGGTGGGAAGGTGCTGCTGGGCTCACATGTGCTTCTGCTGGTTGCTTGGCTCTGCCTGTAGCTTTGGCTGCTCTCAGCTGCTCCAGCAATTGAGCTGCCCGGTGCTGGGCTCTGCACTGGGGTCATTACCTTCGCCCACAGCACCATCATTTCTCATCAGACCTAAAGACAGGGTTGGACCAGCTCCGTGCCTGGGCACTGGGCTGTGTCCTGCCGGACAGTGTTCCTGAGGCCGGGAAGCATCACTGAGGAGATGCTGCTGGTGAGAGGGGAGAGCAGGGCAGCTCATCTGGCTGAAGCAGTTTGTGTTAATTAAGTTGAAAACTGTCATCTTGTGTCGCCTCCTGCTGCAGCCAGCTTGAGACCTAGAGCAGAGGCCATGGACAGCCAACCAGCCCTCACTGGCCCATTACACTGGCCCATGGCTGTGCCCAGTGGTGCAGGAGGGGCAGGTAGTTCCTGTTAGTGATGTTTTCCCATCTTTTTTTAATTTGCAGACCCTTGGTTTCCCACGGGCATCCACGGGGCAGAGATCAAGTACAGCTGCTACTGCCATCAGCTCCAGCTTCCCTCAGTCCCCCCAAGTGTTGTTGTGGAGCCAGAGTCCAGGTGAAGGCGAAGGAAAGGGGCACAGGATGAGACAAAGCTGAGAATGTCCCAGCACCAGGCAGGGAGACCAGTGTGCCTCAAACTGGGCTAGAAAACCACCAGTTCAGGAAGCTCAAGGTGGAGGCAGATGCTTCCTCCTCTCTATTTTAACACCTCACTGGCACTTGTCAGTTCATTCCCTGACCCAAGGGACAGACCAGAGAGAAGGGTAGAAGGAACCAAATTTCCTGGCTTTTAGGGCTTTAACCCTTTGTGCTCTCTCATCCTGGACTTGGTTTGAAAATCAAAAATGGGGGAAGATTTTGGTAACCTCAGAGTATCACCAACAGTTTGTTAAGAGACTAATTGCCAAGTAGCTTATGCATGTGGGACCATTAGTAATTCTGTAGCTATGCAAATTAAAACAGTGATGTATGATTTATAGCTTTAATAATGTTCTGAAGGCTCTTAAATTTTAATCACTTGCAACATCCTTTTTAATATTCAATTACTTTATTAACTAATTAGGTCACTTGCTGAAAAAGCACATAAGGCTGGTGCTATTTTAATATCAGCTGAACATCACAAAATACCTTTGAAATGGTGTAAATGGTTTATTTATTTTAAATAGATCACTAAGATGCTATAATTAATAAATCCATTACAGAAAAATGACAAGAAACTGATAGATGCCAAACCACAACAGTCCTCTGTAGATGTTCACAGAGGTAATGGACGTGGTGAACATGGCCACGGAGGCATCTTCCTAGGTAATTCACATTCAGCTGGAGGGATAAGGTTTGAGATATGCTCGGTTCATTATAGACACTTTTTGTATGGATTTAGCTTTCTGATTGATAAAAGCTCCACAAATGACCTTGAAAAGTTAAATTCTGTAAAAGGACAGCCCTCCTCTGCAGCCAGCTCTTTTGTCTGCCTCAAAAAAGATAAAACCGAAGCAGCTCAGCCCTGCTAACACAGGGATGAAAGGCAGAGATCGAGAGAGAAGGTGGGCTGGTACCCACCGACCTACCTGCTCTACTGAAAGCGGCTGAGCACTTGATCCTGCCCAGACACAGGCTGGGGCAGTGCAGCTGAAGCAGGAACAGGACACTGTGCCCCTGCAAAAGGTCTGTAGTGCAGAGGGTTACACCAGCCCTTGATGTAAAACCTGCAGTTTGAGAAGTTAGATCTGTCACCAGTGCAGCCGCAGCTCTGAAACGACTTTGAATAATCTTCTGTATTAAAACTGAGGAACTAAGAGCAAGACAAAGACTACCCTTACGATTTTCCTTTCAGTCAGATTCTGGCTTACATTCTATCGTTGTGATGATACCAGGCAATAGTTTTTTCTCCTGAAGTTGTTAGAAAAAACCTGCAGTAAAGGCAGAGCACTCACCTTGCCCTTTGAACTTTCTCTGCTTCCATTTTCTCATCGCTGGAAATCCGGGGGCAGAAAGCTGAAAGCGGCAGCAACCCTTCTGCTGAAGGTAAGGCTGCCCTTTACAGCTGATTTGCAAAGAAAACAATTCAAAACCTCAATTTACAGAGCTTCTTGGGAAGTAAAATGTCTGTGGAGTAGACCTGGCTCTACAGCAGTGTCTAGCTGGGGTACACGACTGCTACTCCAGTTCTCCAGAACCTGATAAAATCTACCCCTGTCTCTTGTCTCAGAGGATCTGCTGCTTCCCACCCGCTACTCCGCAGCTGACGGTCCCTTGTACTGTTGCTGGAGCTTCAGATGAAATCATAGTTTTTCTCCTGGATAAATTCACATTTCTCATCAAAATTATCAGTGCTGAGCGTGCCTGTTGAACAGAAGACCACTCGAGACTAACCTGGGCTGGATTAGAGCTCTGTAGAAAGGATAAAGGTGCCTTAGAATCAAGCTAAACCTGTGGGAGCTGCCACAGGAAGCAAAGGTGCAGAACACCACAGGTCTAAGATACCACACAATCAGGTTGGGACAACTGATGATGCTACACACCTTGGAACAAGTGTGGAGACAACTCTTCAGGGGTCAGAGATATTTATCCAGTCAAATGAGGTCATTGTCACTGTTTGTTTCACCCTACAACTACCCTGTTGTACAACACGGCTCAGGGGCTGTTCACAGGCTCCTTACAAAGCCCCAGGTCTCAGTCAAAGAGGAGCATTTTTATCACATTCCTGTAACTTCTCCCCAGTCATTTATTCATGTGATCAATTCCCAGGTTGCTCAAATCAGTGGTGTAGGAAACCCCACGTCCTCCGTCAAACCCAAAAAAGGCAGACTAGCTGCAGCTGCAAATAAAAAGTCACCAGTGCCTCAAACACTACTGGTACCAGAAGAAATGAGGAGACGAAATGCAGCAGGAACCTCCCGCAAAGCTTTGCAGGTCGGGGCTGTTCCCTCCATCCTCTGCATGAGGCTGCGGCCGCCTTCCCTGCCAGAGAGCTGCTGGTACCACGGAGCAGCCGTTAACCTCCCCAGCTCCATTCAATGTGACAGTGACACTTCACAGCACATTGCATCCAATCTCATTTGAAGCTGACAAAGATTGTTTCTGTTTTATATCTATTGGTTTATTAATGGCCTACAGCCTCTTAAGCAGATGCATATTCATTAGATAGCCAGCTGTTAGGAGGTTCCCAGATGTCGAAAGTAGCTCTGTCTCAGAATGCATTCTTCTTTTTTTCCCCTCCCATACCATGAAACAAAGTAATTGTAGCTGTGTTAAAGAACCAGTTAATTACTGAACCAGTACCTTATGGCACAGTTAAAGAAAAAAACAGCTGCACATTTGTGAGTAAAGAAATTTTTGGACCCAGAGCTGAGCCTCTGCTGGGCTGTGCACACAGGAGAGACTCTGGTTACTCCACATGAAGAACCCCCAGATGCAGACAAGCAGGGATGCACTAAGTTCTGCAAAGGCACCTTGTTCTGCAGAACTTCTCTTACCTCTTACCTGAACGGTAGAAGCAGAAGCACACAAGGAATGAAAATGAGGCCCATCACAATTTGTAAAGGTCATTTTACAGGGACACACAAACTTCCGCAGCACCCTAGCTAGATAAAACTGTAACCAGATCATTGAACAAGCTGTACAGATTGGCTTTGGAATTCCACAGGCCATCCTCTCCAGTCTCACAACATTAACCTGGCTCACTTACTTGTCTTTGCAACTTGACTCTTTTTCCCTTTCTCGTTCCTTTCCTCTCAGCACTAAAAGCACCTCCTCAAGATAAGTGTTAGCAGCATGGCTGGAACAACCACGACGACGTCTAGGAAGATCCTCTCCCACTGAAAAATGTTAAACTTGCCTTCAAATCTGAGTGGTTTCACAGAATCACAGATCATTAGGGATCGGAAGGGACCCTGAAAGATCATCTAGCCCAATCTCCCTGCCACAGCAGGATCACCTAGACCAAGTGGCACAGGAACACATCCAGGCGGGTTTTAAACCTCTCCAGAGAAGGAGACTCCACAACTCCCCTGGGCAGCCTGTTCCAGTGCTCTGTCACCCTCACTGTGAAGAAATTCCTTCTGATATTTATGTGGAACCTTATACCCATTGCCCCTATCACTAGATGACATTGAGAAGAACCTGGCTCCATCCTCCCGACACCCACCCTTCACCTATTTATAGACAAGCTCAAGAGACCCAGATCCCTCAGCCTTTCCTTGTAAGGGAGGTGTTCCACTTTCTTCATCACCCTCCTTGCTTTATGCTGGACTCCTCCAGCAGTTCACTGTCCTTCTTGAACTGAGGGGCCCAGAACTGGCAGATTTTCAGCCAAAAGCTTCATGGTGATTCCATGTTTCCAGCTGCTGGGAACAATTTGCATGGCACAGCCACTCATTCCACCTCATCCCACTGAAACAGAGGCAGCACAGGACTGCCTTGTCCCCAAGCACAATCTGCACTCCAGTTACCAACAAAGGAAGAAGAGGGCAACTACTGTTTCATGCTGAGGGCTGAGCTCCTGGAGGGAGTAACTGGAAGCACCAGTATTTGGTTTCCAGTTCTCTCATACATACCTAAGTTGTTGCCAGTCAAATGTGTCAGCAGGTACCTGGAGCTGTACAAAACCTGGTTTGTCACGGTGCTGACAGTTCTGAGTACTAGTGAAAAAGTTTCCTTTGCAGTCAAATTTAATGCTTCACTGAAAGAGTTTCAATGTGTGCAAACCCATCGTGTTTGCCTCAGATAATTGTGAACTTCAGTCAGTGATGGGTTGGAATAAAACTCGGGGGGGGGCAAGGACGAGAGGAAGGAAAGAAACCTAATCACCTCCCCATTAAAAGCTGTAATCAGAAGCAAGCGATGGCACTATACAATGTCATATGCTGTAAAAGTGTTTACAGTCATGCAGAGAGGAACGCGGAGGCAATTTTGTAGAGTGACTCCTGGAGCAAAGGCCTCTGAGAATAGAAGTGTCTTTAGATATTTGTTATCCTGTTATGGTGGGTATCACCTTGAGTATACAATGCCTGACTGCATTATGTAAACACTTCATTGATAAATCCCTCCCCCACCTCCCTGAAGCTGTGTCAGACTGTTCTTAGCTGACAAATATAGCTGAAACAGATGCTGCTATAAATACCCTTGTTTAGCTGTTTTGAGTAGGATTTCTTTTGTAGAACATGGTGGATGCTCTAGTTATCACAGAACGTGCACCTGCTGCTGGAATTTGTTCCTCCTTGGTACACAGCGAGGAGCATTTTCTGAAGGATTCAATAAAACACACACACAGAGGGGTCGATTCTGATGCCCCTTTCTCTTCCCATCCTTTACAAAGGATTTCACTAATTTTAATAGAATGTTTTAGAAGTTTAGAAGCTACAGAATCCAGAGGTGGTAAAAGTTCCTTATGATCAGACAAAAAGTTAACTCTGACTTACTCCTTGTAGGCTCCACACTCAACAGTTACTGCTTTTCAGCTTGGTCTGGAAAGATCCCACAGCTACTCTGCCAGCAGTCACAGGGCTTAGCAGGGTTGGTTTTTACCCTCACGCACTTTGAGTGCTACCACGATCGTCTCCTGGTTTTGTTTGTACTTTGTTATAAGATGTTTAGTAGAACCTGCAGACAGCCTGGGGAAAGAGCAAGAAGTGGCACTTGCTGCTGGACCTGGCTTGACAAAACACCAGAGAGGAGTTGTACTAACACACACAGCAGAGTGACTTAGGTTATGTTCAAATTCCATCAGAGCAGCAGCAAGTAAACGGTGGGTGCGTCACCATTCACACAGTAGCTCGTTTACATTTTCTCCTGGAAAGATACAGTTTAGACTGGTTCAAAGGACTTTGTTCTCATCTATCTGCAGACAGCCTGGCTGCTGAAAAATAGATCTTTGTGAATCTCCACATCTCAGACATTGATGGATAAATAAGATAGCAGTGAATAAGTTCAATGCAACTGTTCCATAATCCTATGTGCCCTTGAATGAGACAGCACAGCCACCAAGATCCACTCTAAAGTGGCCAACTGTTTTCCACTGAAGTTATCATGAACCCTGAGAAAAATGCTTCATGGTCATTAATCTCTTAATTAGAAGCTAAATCACTGGATTCCTCTGAAGAGACATGAGCAACCTAAACAGGGACATGATCTTTCAGCTCGAACAGGAGTTACCTTAAACTAACCTTACTCAAGCTAAACTTACCTTAAAAGGGCAGGGTTATGAGTAGACTCGCCCTACTCACCTGAAAATCTTCCAAAGACTCTTACGCAGCGCTGCACCAAAGATAGCAACGACAACTATAGCTTTAGTTTTCCCTGCCACCCAGGTACCGCCCCAGGAACCGGCTTTCTTCCCACCACAATTCTGCATATATTAAACCGGTTTGAGTCTTCCCATCTGCTAGAACTGGAGGTTTTGAATTGATTATTCCAAATAAGTGTAAAGGTTTCAGAACAGGAACCAGAGCGATCTCTCCTACTCAGCCGTTAAAGCCTGCCTTGATTACTTTGATGTAACAACACTTGAAAGCTCCTATTCTTTGAAACTAATTTAAACACATTGAATTGTTGAAAGATTAAAAACCGCAGTCAGCTAATTACACTCACTCTCATCTCTTATTCAGCAAATGAATCACTTTTCATTACCACTTAGCTGAAGTACATGAATTTCTGCCTAATTAGAAATGTTGTAGATGGAGCATTAGCAAGGCTGGAGCGGGTCAGGGTATCTTGCCTGCTTCATTTTTAATTCCTAACAGTACAGCCAGATAGGAGAGGCTTCAGATAAGAAGTCATTAAACAATTTTAAATTATTTATAAAAATTACTTTACCCAAATTGTAATTATTTTTTTTCCCAAATGCTCTCATAAACGTCAAAGGGAATGAAAGGAAAAGCAGCCCAACATTGATTTTAATGAACATTTTAATGTTATGTATAACAGAACATTACGAATACAATGGAAACAAAGTTTGATCAATTTAATAATAAAAAAGAAACCAAACATAAGAAAAGGGAGGCAATAAATTTCATACCTATAGCATAGTGCTTATTCTTAACAATATTTCCAGCTTGTGAATATAACAGTATCTTTGTATTCCAGATTCTAGAATCATGATTCATGTGAACTTAAATGCAGGATTACAGAAGGAAAAACAAAAACCCTGAAAATCTGAATTCATTCTTTTGCTTTCAGTAAATCAGTAAAATCTTTGACTGCTACAGGTTTCCTTTATTAATATATATCATTTTTTTACTTCTCTATTGGATTCCACAGCTGCTACCACCATATTTACACAGAATCACCCAATGCTGTAGAAAAGCTAAGCTCCAATGCTGTTGGGTTAGGCAGGGTTACAGATTTACAGAACCTCAGTGTAATTCATCTTTGCTTTTGTTTTTTAATGATGCAAAACATAAATATTTTTGCCTTCTGACTGCTGCTGCTGCCCTAAACCAGTGGCTACAGGAGGACATTGGTGGTACCTAGTATGGTCAGTGCCACTGTAAAAGAACTGCAGGAAAGTGCATTTTCTGGAGTTTTCGGAAAGGAAACCTTCCAGCAGTCTTAGATAAAGCTGCGCCCCGGGCCTACACTGGATATGTTATAACAACAGAAGCATGTTCAGAGCCCAAAAATCTGTTGATCTCCAAACTGCTGACAGGGTTAGGGTTTGGGGTTTTTTTTTACCATAAAAATTTGGGTAATAGAGCAGTGTGGCTGGAACATTAGCAAAAGTATATGTACATTCCAGGTCCCTTTGAATTAACCACAGTCACGTGTGTGGAAGCCGTTTGGACAAAAATATATATTCTTATAAAAAACTGATCAGAGTACTTGAGTGACTTCAATTGTGAACTCAGTGGTAGTAAAAGGAATGATCCAATTATGACAAAGCGATCGGGGAGAGGGGGAAAAGAAAGTCAAGCTCTTCAAGAAAAAAAGAAAAGTATAAAATTAGATTCAAACATTTTTACCCAACCCCCAGTTTCAGTCTTCCATTAAGTCTCAAAGTTAAAATTGGTTCATCTGTGTAGGAAAGGTTTTCCGATGGTCTCAATACAAATTATTTTGCAAAATCATCTAACACATTCCTTAGAAGAACCTTTCACCTCTCCAAGTTTGAACACTAGTTATTTCAACACTTAGAAAATAGCTTTTGGTTCTTTATGTAGACACTTTAACTGATAAAGGGAAAAAAAAAGGATTGATCAGTGTTTTCCATCCCTTCCCCAGCTATATTTGTGCAGCTAAAAATCCTTCATTCATTCTGCCCATTTAATTTTAATTTGATTTTATTTATTTATTTTACAATCTTTATTTGCTAAAATTGGCAAAATTTGCAAAGGCATCTTGCTTGGGTTGTACAGTCCCAGGAGAGGTCATAGCGATATTTGGTAGCCCCATTCCTATTGTGCCAGTCAAACCCATTCCTGTAGCTGGCACTCCCATGTTCATGGTCATTCCCAACATTCCTTGGTTCATCATAGGGGTGGGTCCCATGGAGGCCATTCCCATCGTACCTGACATCACACTGGGTATTCCCATCCCCACAGGAACAGTGCCTCCCATTAATGGGCTTGTCTGGGGTCGAACAGGCATCATGTTCGGCTGGGGATTGAGGTTCACGGCTGCGAAGTTTTGAGTCATGACATTCACCGGTTGTTGCATATCTGCAAAAAACCACAACCAGATACAAAAAGCCATTAACCAGACTCGGATGCTGAAGGTGCTCTTTTGTTTTAAGAAACTTACATAGTAGCTGCTGTGCACGAAGATAAGATGGTCTCTCCTCCCCCTCTACTCTGCCCTGATGAGACTGCATCCAAAATATTATGTCCAGTTCTGGGTCCCTCAGTTCAAGAAGGACACAGAACTGCTGGAGAGAGTCCAGTGCAGAGCCACAAAGATCAAGATCATGATGAGAACAGAACACCTTCCTTATAAGGAAAGGCTGAGGGAGCTGAATCTCTTTAGCTTGGAGAAAAGGGGACTGAGGGGCAACCTCACTAATGTTTACACATATGTGAAGGGTGGGTGTCAGGAGGATGGAGCCAGGTTCTTCTCATTGTCATCTAGTGATAGGACAAGGGGCAATGAGTGTAAGCTGGAACATAGGAAGTTCCACATAAATATCAGAAGGAACTTCACAGTGAGGTTGACTGAGCACTGGAAGGGGCTGCCCAAGGAGGTTGTGGAGTCTCCTCCTCTGGAGACATTTAAAACCTGCCTAGATATATTCCTGTGAAACTTGGTCTAGGTGATCCTGCTGTGGCAGGGGGATTGGACTAGATCTTTCAAGGTCCCTTCTAATCCCTAATATTCTGTGATTTTGTGAAAACCCTTTTGATTGCTTATTTTCTGTGTGAAGACTGAAAATTTTTAACATTATTAAACAGCATTTAAAAACAGTACACACTGCCACACACACTCCAGACAAGTTCTAGAGACTAGGAAGCCTGAAATCAACGTCCAGCAGTTGTACAAACCCTACAGTAAAAACAAACATATGATACCAGCCTCCAAGCAGGTCAGTCTCCATTTAGACAAGAGCACTTGTGGCAGACCCACTGCAGTAGTTTAAGAAAAGATGATCACAGAATCACAGAATGATGATTCATAGAATCATAGCATCATAGAATCACTACGGATTGGAAGGGACCTCGAAAGATCATCTAGTCCAATCCCCCTGCCACAGCAGGATCACCTAGACCAAGTCACACAGGAACACATCCAGGCGGGCCTTGAACATCTCCAGTGAAGGAGACTCCACAACCACCCTGGGCAATCTGTTCCAGTGCTCCGTCACCCTCACTACTCCAAGGCGAAGCTACTAAACACAGACAGGACTCAGCACGTAGACAAAACAGAGCAATAAGCACTTACTTTGTTGCTGCATCATGGTATTAAGTGTTGGCTGCTGGGGTTTGGAAGGCTGCATCCCAGGTACTAAATTGTCCAAGCTGATATTTACACTGGGATCTGACCAAGTTGAGGGTAGACTTTTGCCTGTGTTCTTCTGGACCATGTCTGTTCTTGCATTATAAAGAGGGTTAGGCTTTGGCATGATAGCATTCACACTTTGCAGGGGCTAAAAGAGAAAAGTTTAAAAAAATCAGGATTAAGAAGACAATAAAAAGCCAATGAGATTTTCAGCCATCAGCTTCAACTCCTCCTAAGCAGCTGCTGCCATATGCTGACACCCCATTCGAATGGGTTAAGACGGTATCTGTAAGTTAGCATCAAGCTTTCGTATCAATACATGGAATGACAGTGACCATCTGCAGTCAGGTTTCAAACTCAAATGTACTGATTTTTATCCTAACACCAAGTTGACCTGTTAATGGTTTCCAGAAACACCCTCCGCTGAAGCAGGCTGTTCTGTGTTTTGGAGAATACACCAGTCCTCACTTCCATCTACCTGACGCTGGAAGCTTATAGTGTTGTGTGGTTTAAAATATCATCAACCTCATCTTCGTCCACAAACCAGCACCACTGCATAAAGCACCACAGACTCTCTCGGAAAATTAAATGATTTTTTTAAAAAGCATTCAACACCTTTTCTTTTCAGGAGGCTACTCGAACATTTCTGGATAAAACTTTCTTACAAAACACTGAGAACGACACCTGAGTGACTAGGTGTGGATTCCAGGAGTGGAGCAGATTAGTTTTCAATGTTGTGATTAAGAAGGCAAAAGACTGATAGAGGAAGGTCATTAGCAAACTGTACTGCATACCTGTGACCTTGATATAGGTAAACTGACGCCCACCGGACTGGAGTTCATCATGGAGAAATTCATACTTTGTGAAATGCTCATGGTTGTCTGAGAGGGTCCCATCAAGTCAAAAAGATCAGTAGAATTTGAAGCAGCTGGAGGCTGGCCAGAAACTGGCTGTGAGCTACTGAAGAGCTCTACAGCTGGCTGCTGTGCCGTGCTGCTGAAGAGCTCTCCAGATGAAGCACTGGGACAAGGAGAAGCTTGGTTGAAGGCACTCCAGTCACCAAAGTCTCCATTTCCACTTGTTGTTGTACCTGAAGAGTGGGAGGAAGAAAGACAGAGAAGAAAGGCACTGAGCAAATGCCATATTCCGTGAACTGAAACAAATGAGAGCTGATCTGTGTCCGTCCAGATTAACATCTGCAGGTAGAACCTCCATCTGGACATCATTCCCTCTCATGAATATTCCAACAATTTTAACAAGGTAGCAAAAAAAAAAAAATGAAACACCCATGCACTGAAAGGAAAAGAATGTTTGACAACATGTCACCTGTGGATGCAAGACAAGCAGGGACAGGTTTTCTTTAGTTGAGATCTGACTAAAAGGTAACTTCGGGTAGACTGGAACTTGTATTCAAAACAACACTTAGGACTTCTATCAACTTTTTATCTCAGCAGTCTGGTACCACCCTGGCTTGGATCAGCTATAGTGTAGCCAGCAGGACTAGGGACATAATTCTCTCCCTGTCCCAGGCACTGGTGAGGCCTCCTCTCGAGTGCTGTGTGCAGCTGTGGGCCTCTCACTTCAAGACAGACATTGAGGTGCTGAGTTTGTTTAGCCTGGAGGAGACTCAGAGGGGACCTTGCCACTCTCTACAACTACCTGAAAGGAAGTTGTAGATAGGTGTGGTGGGGGTCAGGCTCTTCTCCCAGTCAACTTGTGACAAGACAAGGCAGGGCCTAACGCTGCACTAGGAGAGGGTTAGGTTGGATGTTAGGAAGCCCTTCCTCACAGAAAGGTGACCAGACACTGGAATAGGCTGCCCAGGGAGGTGGTGGAGTCCCCATCCCTGGAGGCATTTAAGAAAATGCGGCACTTATTGGTCTAGGTTGTGGTGATGTTAGGTCAAAGGCTGGACTTGATGATCTCAGAGGTCTTTTTCAGCCTCAATAATTAGTGAGTCAGTAAGTCTGTGAAAGAACAGTTATCAGGAATGAGCCATTTGATAAACCACAATAAAGTAAAAAACTACTTCAAAATATGGTTATATATAATCAGTAACTCTTTATGTAAGAGGAATAAAAACCCAAAGCTTGGAAAGCAGCTTCCAGGGAATTCTTATTTTGGGTGAGAAGGGGTCATTTCTTCCCTTGCCATGAAGTGCTCATATAAAACACTAAGTTGTCTAAATTTAATTCCTGAACTAAATGCCTTATCTGGAAGCAGAAATTTGATCTAGCAATTCCTTCAGCAGAAGCTTTGCCGAACTCCTAGTTCATCATTAAAACTTCGTTTCATTTCAACATAGAAGGGCTTTTGGAGACAAGAATTTAAATCAAAACACAACAACTCAGAGCCCTCTGTGGATCTTACTGTGAAGCCTAACAGTCTAAGCTGTTTGTAGACAACTGCATGAGAACCTATTTCAGGATCGCAGATGTCCACAGACACGAACCAGTGAACTGAGAATATGTCATAACCTTCAAGTCAAATGGAAGGAGATGTTATCTCCCTTAAAAACACATGTTCTACTATTAAGAAGAAAAGGGTTACTTCACAAGAATGATCGGGGAAGAAAAGCTTACAGGACCATCTACAGGAATGCTAAAAATAAAGCAACGCTATGTAGCTGTCACTGCTACACAGCAAATCTGTTCCAAGTTTGGTCAGCTTTTTGATCAGGTCACTGATACACTTTTGGTACTTCAGCACAGTCTCCAGCAACACTATTGCCCTAAAAAACTATCTTTGAGTTCTAATGAACAGTTAAATAAACTCTTCACTTTCTTTTGATGAGCAAATGAAAGACTCAAACACAAAGCTGTGTAGGTGAATCCAGTGCCAGATTCCACTCCCTAACCTGTACAATGGTTAGTTCTGTAAAGGTCATCCACAGCCATTTTCCTACAGCTGTAAGGTAGTTGCAGCAGTCTTTTATACTTCAACAGAATAATTATTAACACACACACCTTCACACACCTTTAGTCAACTTTTAACACGACATTAGAATTTAAAGAATAGTAGGGGAGTAAATCTGTTCATAAAATCCAAGTATTGGCAACAACTTCAGTGCACGAAATGGACTGCTATTCATTAGCTTAGGGCCTTACTAGAACATTTGCTTTGATCTCCCTCACAACGAGGGGCTATATTAGAATGTTTCAATTAGTATTACATATTAAAAATTAAAGCCTACTTTAAATATTCCTGATAGATAAGCAAATGCTGAGTGTGCTGCTTTTATGGTCAGACCTGTGCAATGAGCACCAATAATGGCAGTGGGGGTAACAGGGATAAGGTTTTGCCCCTTCAGGAGAACTTCAAAGATGATTAATCAAGAAGGAAAAGATTCCTAGAGGGGCTTATGCTGTTCAGGAATGATTAATCATTTCACAGGACTCCTTGTCCCTTGTATAATGCTGATTGGAATAGATTAATCACGTTAATGCAGATAAAGGATTGTATCAATTTAGACTGTATTAACACACAAATTATTTGCATAGTAGGCGGCTTTGTGTTTGCAAAACAACTTGGCTTTGACCATGAAAGCCTGTAAAATAAAAACCCCCAGAATGGTTCTTTCCTACCCAGCAAATTAAAGGTGTATAAACTGATCCATGCACAACACAGCTTTCCTAACACAGCAAAATAAGAGACATAAACATGTTGAAAAGCTGGCTTGCAGGTAGGTTTCTTCTCTCATTCTGGACTTAATCCTACACCCTTGCTGAGAACCCTCATGGAACACAATTACTGCCCAAATAAACATCACAAAAGATCACCAGCCAGCTCCCTCAGCAACATGGTCTTCCGGTCTGGGTAGTACTGCAGAAGACTTCCCCACCAGAAAGCAGCCAATTGCTTTAGGCACCTTCCCAGTATCTCTCTCTTTTCAGTCCAATTTTATAGGAGATGTTTTTCAGACTATGGCTGTATCTCCATAATAGCTTGGGTTTGCACGCAAAATGACTGCACACGCACTGAGCCAACGACAGAGACATGTGTCAGCTTCAGCCTTCACACCATGCAACCAGGGCAACACTGAGAGCTGTCCCAGCAAGCACTGTTTGAATATTGCCCTTGTCATTGACAAGGACTTGTTTACACCTGACTTAAGTAAGATCTTTTCTTTAACAGGCTTCCCTTAAAAGGGAAAGAGATTGTAATGCATTATTATTTAGCCCAGCTAAAATAAAACTGCTGGTCATCTTCAGCTCACAAATATGTGTATGCAACCTCCATAGCCATTGGTGAGATCGTATGGAAGACACAACTTGACCGAATTCCCCTCCAAAATAACACTGCCTTTCAGTAGCAACCCAGACATCACTGGACTTTGGAAGGAGCCTGTTACAGTGTCCTTGTCAAAAGGCATAATGAGTGGCCACGTAATTGTCTACTCTAAACAACAACAAATTCATTAATTTTTTTTTAATATGGAGACAGAGGTGGGAGTTGAAGACTTCTGAGGAACTTCTATTACTGGTGAGCTGCTCTTTTCTATTGAGCATGATCTCATCTTCTGGTTTTGTTCTACTAACCCATTTAATTTACTGCTCATAAATAAAGTTCTTAAAACTGATCTGAACCTTCCACACATGTCTGGAAACTAAACAGCAGCAGAAAACCCTTCTAACAGCTTTCTAACAACTTCTTGGTTCACAGTGTTATCACAGGCAAAGCAAAGCAGCCTATCAAGCACTTCATGCAAGTCTTTTTCATCCCATCAGAGCAGAGAACTTTAGTTTTTATAGCTAACACCTACCCGTATCTGAAAGGCTTGCAAACTGTTAGTTGAAGTATTGGAAAAATGACTGCTTTTTATTGCAAAAGTAGTTGGATCACCTTATGTAAAACACTGGGAAGACTATGATGATTAATAATCTGGATGGCCCTATCAAATTCCTACAGCAAATTCCCCAGTCGCTTTGGAAACACCAATACTGCCATCCTGAAGCATCCATCACTGTAGAATTAAAGTAGCTCCTTGCCCACAACTGCAGAAGTGGGATGTGCTTGGCTCCCTTTGTCACTGCAGAGTGAGCGCTCTTCAGCCAGCACTGAGATTCTCACTTGCTTATTCCCAGTTTCACTTTTCCAGAAATAAAATCTTATTACAGTGCATTTCAAAATTAGTGTTTGAGCTACATATCAAATCTTATTGTATGTTTATACTACTAACATTCTGTTACATGAAAAGTTTTGGGTCCAACAGACCTGTGCTGCACCAGTCAACAGATGTCTTCTTTACTCGGTGTATCACTTGCGGTACAGTTACATAAACAGTTTGCCCTGGAAAGGGAAGCGACTTTCAACAGCCATGTGGCATCACTTCCTCTCTTTGTGCCTTTAAACAGCATTTCAATCCTGTAAATTAACCCTACCTTGTGATGATGGGAAACTCGCTGAAGCAGCAGCTGAACTAAAATCAGCAAATCCTCCGAATGGGTCAGTTGATCCACCTAGAAACAGAAGGAAAGCAAATGCCATTAAAAGATTGTGTGAAGCTGCACTGCAGCAACTGCACATGGGATTTATGAACAAAAGCTGTTCAGTATTTGGCAATGTGCATGTATTGATTCTGTTCCCCAAGTGGACACAGTTCCCTGCTTATCACCACCTTGTATTTATACAAGCCTGAGCAACAATAAACTGGATCATTTCCAACGGCCTTGCAGGTCTTGCCATTTTATTTTCCCTGGAAAAGATCTAGAAGACCTAAGGTTTTGCTATCTCCGTAAACAAAAAAAAGGTTGAGAGATTAAAAAGGTTAACAAGGGTTTTATTAGTGAGGGAAGCTACTAGTCTGGTAGTTTGTAAAATTAGAACTTTGGAGGCGTAATATGTAAGTACCAAAGATTCTCATTGTATAAAAGTTAATTTATTATGCTTACTCTGAAAATCTACATGTCGTGTTCTATTTAGTTTTTGTGTTTCTTAAAGCATGAATGATTTCTGCAACGATCTTGAATTGGGATTTCAAGGACAGAGCTTGCATTTCTGTTCATTTTTTTATAAGTTTGCTTCCTTTCTACAGCAGGAACATTAAGTTTCCCAACCAGACACTTCTATGCAGCATTTAAATTATTAACTTCTGAATACAGCACAGTAACAATTTCTCACTAAAAAATAAAGTGAACGTAAAAAAAGAGAAGAAAGGATTTAACAACTGTATAGGAAAGCTGTTTTCAAATAAAATGAATAATCAGCTTACAAAAAAACCTGAAATCCAATTATTGTTGATCCCGCTTTTAAGTAGCCATTCCACTAACCTGAGAGAGCTAAAAAGTTGACCTTATTTGTTTGTCCTCAAAGATTTCACCTCCAAGCAGTCCCACCCTTAGAAGAAGCTGCAGCAGTTCAATTATTTTGCTTTTAGTGTTATGCGTACATTATATAGGTTACACCACAGCTGCTTAGCCTGCAGTGCTTAGAAACTAGCCAGGTGGGACTGGAACATCTGTGCTGCACTCAAACACCACCAGGGACAGCTTCCAACATCTGGTGCCATTTCAGAATTGTCTTATCGCTGCAAGACATTCTGCCCCATCTGCTACTCTCAACTGGGTTAATTAAACTAGAACCATCTCCTTTTTTAATAAATGGCTAGCAGTAATAAAAGGAACCATTCACTTTCTCATACATGTGTACTTGTATTTCTTTTTAATGTTATTTTACTGTAGACATTGCCAGGAAGGCAACCGTTCTTCCAAGGGGAAATGTCTCGTCTTGCTGAGTGTGTAGCATGATATAAAACACAAGAAGGGAATACAAGGATGGTCTGTCTGACTTTTTAGGAATACAGCACTACTGAAATCCTTTTAATAGCTTTTCAAGAGGGAGTATATTGAACACAGAGTTAAGAAATTTATTCAACACTAATTCTGATGTGATCTAATAAGCTTCTTACATGTGTTTTTAAGCATTTTGCACTGTCTGCCACCTGCAAATGAGAAAGCATAAGATGAGCCAGTGGAATGCCAAGCTAAAACACTGTTCTTACTTATGCTTACTCTGCGTACTGCAAGGAACATTTTCAAAAGGTTTTTTTCATCACATGTGTCCTTACAGAGTTCAGAACAGGTTAATGATTTGAGGGTTTGTATCAGAATGAGCAACACAGATGACACACTCCTGACTACAGCCTCAAAAAAAATAATCAATGCTCTCATGCCATGCCTATTATCCCTGGGCTGTTTGACAAAGTATCTAGGGATTAATTTAATTTTAAAAACAGAACTAGGTTCAAACTCAAAATAACCCCTTAACATTTTCAGTCAAGTCAACTTTTCCACCACCTCTACTGGCTGTTTTCAAATGAAACCGAGTTCCGGAGAGGTGGCCAAGCTTAACCTGAACGCAGTGACTCTCTAAAGAAAGGTATCACCAGCCAAGATTAAAGAACCTCATATTTCCAATAACACCAACAAATTACTTCCAGCAGATCGAACCCAATTCTACATCTTCTGAAACAGATTGCTCCTTTACAGGAACCAACCACCCCCTTCATGTACAAATAGTGTTGCTTTAGTAATGTGTAACCCCCAAGCATCCCCAACCTTCTACAACTCTGCACCTGAAAATACATAGATAAGCAAATCCTGAGTTCCCTGAATTCACATGACTTCCCTGCCAGTTCCTTCACAGGACAGATCAAAGGCTGCATTTGACCCTTTCCCTGTGTCTTGCCTGACACTGGGAATGTTCCCACACCCTGTGCTGCAAGGAACAGTGGTCATAACAAGTGACCTGCACGTGAAGGACAGTGCTAATCTTCTCAACATGAGCTATGCTCAAAGATTCCCATGCGAGATCTGTCACTACAAATGAACCCTTTCCATCTGCCTTCCCAGGTCAGCAAAGAGGTTATTTAGCAGGGCCAGCTGGTAATACGCCTCTTCTCAACATCATTTCTAAATGCTGCTTTGGAAAAAGGAGAAAAAAGGCAGAGAGAAAAAAGGCTTAACGACAGCAAAGGATCACACTGATGAAAGATTCAAATACCCTATAATATGGAAACTGCCACAGTTCTGTTTGAAATATGGCAAGGCTCAATCAAAGTGGAAACATCTAGTCTCAATGTGATTTTATTTCTACACACAAATTAAACCCACACACACATGGAACATAAATAAAACCAAAAAAAGATTCTGACCTATTTTCCCATAACAACTAAACAGAAGTTTCAGTACTGATTTGGAGCAGTGGTTCCAATCTAGGAGCTTAAAATTACATGGAAATGTGGTAACTCCACTGCACAACGAATATCCTTGTGTATTAACAGAAAATAACATGAAGTAACTTGTTCCTTAAATACGTGCATTCCATGAGGACTGAAGGCTTATTTCAGAACAGATACACCTACTTTACCAAAAATCAAAGGGCAAGAAGTTTTAAAGATGTTAGTCTAGTGATGAAAGGAACTGTGTCACATACAGTACTTATGTAAATATATATATACACCTATAAATTATAATAAACATACCCAGTGTAACATACTACAGGGGTTCCTCTGGACTATTTTTTGGTATGGTCTCTGTGATTTCTCATTGTCTTTAAAACAAAGACTGGAGATTGTCTCCAAGACACACTTTGACAAATAATATGACTATGATCCCACACTTGAGTTGTTTGTTTATAAGGGACAGAAGCTAGAAGGAAGGTTTCTATCACAGAAGCTAGAAGGAAGGTGTCTATCTATGAGAAAGCACATGCTTGTACTGTGTTTGCTATTCAAAGAGATCTTTAAACAAAATGTGTCTATAGTAAACTCTATCCCAACTGTGTATTAGACCACATTTTCTGTTCCATGATAGCCCAAATCAAAACTGTCAGTAGTAGCAACCTGTAAACATAACAACAAGTAGTTAAAATACTAGATTTTTAAAAGAAAATTACCAAGCCTCTGAACTCCATCAATCCTGTATGCGATGCTCTGAGATTTAACACAATCCTAAAAAGAAACTGCAGTTTTGAGTGTAAGTCCATGTGAAGGAACTTGTTTTACAATGCATCATTTTAGGCAGTTGTTTCTTTCTGTTCTTAGGGTTGGGATCAACAACTGCCAGGATACAATAAGGAAACATGTTTGCTGTATGCTTTAGATGAAAGCTTATATGAAGATTGTCTGGCTGCCCTAGCCTTTGAGTTGCACTATGAGAAATGACTGAATGCAAATGGATTGCACTTGCTTTTAGAGTTACTTATAATTAACTTTATAATAAACACAATTTCTGACAGACTGATCTAACAGCTAATCTTTGTACTGCTAACATTTATTGGTCCCAAGCAGCAGCACATACATTACCTTATTACAATAGGTTCTGGAACGCTCAACAAATTGAGAGCTACCAGTTTATTCTTTGCTCAGTTTATCTACTACTGTTTAACTATGTAACATCCAACAAGCTTATTCTCAGAACCAGTTCAAAATATGAATAAGAAAATAAAACAAACACAGGCCTACCTGTTGTGACTGGTTGGCTAGATCCATCAAACAACAGATCAACCAGGTCATTAGATGACTTGCTGCTAGAGGGTCCAGAAGCCTGAGGAAGAAATCACACAATAGATCTCATCTCCAGATGCCACCAGTCATCTTATGCAACTTGCCAAAGTTTTATGGGGTTTTTGTTTTCATTTTCTTTGGAGAGACAGCAGATCTGTCTTTGAAGCCAACAATCACAGGAACGTTGTCAAATTTAAAATTTAACTACTGGAAAGCTAATGGCTTGGGTTTTTTATAACTGCAGAATTTAGAATATTTACAATAAGCGTGCAGGTTCAGAGAACGCTTCACACTTTAGGCCAAGATTTTAACTTCACTTTCCGGAAAAGAGTAAAACATGGTAATGACTGCATAACAAAAGTCTACAACTTAAAGGTATCACTCAATTAATTGTAATTAAGCTGTTCCATAGCCTTTGAAAACCCCAAAGAAGCACTTCACAAAAATTCTACCCTAAAGCAGAAATTGGCTCAGAGGTCAGAAGAAAACAGTTTACAAAATTATGTTCTATTGTCCTCTCCCAATAGCTCACCTTTGCTGTAGACTGTGCAGTATGAGCAGCAACATTCTGTTCTGGACTTGCTTTATCACCTGTGTAATGTGCTGCTGCTCCCAAGTCAATGGTTTTTGAAGGATTTGCCGTGCGTTTGTGTCTGGTAGTCCTAGTTTCTGTAGCTTGTGTAATATGAATGTGTTTTGTCGTCACAGTCTCCTCTTCATCTTTAAATTCAGCTTTAGGAGATTTACCTCTTCTTGATTTTTCCTCATCACTGTCACTAGCAAAACAAAAGTGATAGGAAACCATTGGTGATGAGCTGCCCAGTTACTTAAGTGGTCAGGAGTAGGACACGAGTTTTAACCTTACATAACGCATCGACAGAACACAGCATTGCGCCTATCATACAAGTGAGGAAGAAAAAGCAAGTTATTTTGTTGAACATCAACTACAAGTCCATGGCAGAGGATAATAGGAAATCAGTGTTTAAATCCAGTACATTTAATTACCTTCTGACAGGAACTCCCACACACATTATATAACACTTCAGCAACAAAAAGTTAAGTTGGCAGGTCTGCTCAGTACTTACACCAAGAGTCAGAAAGCAGTGAACCAAGCACTGGTACTATCTTTTATTTCAACTCGCTTTCCTTCCCAGAGAAATTTGCTTCTATATTCTTTAAAATGTTTTTTGTGGGAAAATAAGCGTTTAAAGAATTATGCAATTCTAGGATTCTGTTTTATCAGAGAATACCCATTTATTTCTTAAAATGTAGAACAAAAAACCATTCCCATTTCAGGCAAAAACTTCTTAGATGTCAGTGTGCAGTATTGCTTAATCTATTACATTTCCTACTTCTAAGTTTTTCACAAACAAGCCAATTGTCCCCCCCAACAGCCATGTTGCCTGCTACCATTACGCTAAGATTTATACATAACTGTGAAAATTGCTGCAGAGAAAGCTTAAATATATTGAGGTGCATTCTGAAATAGTAACTCCCCATGCAACACAGCTGAAAGTGGAAAGGTTTTATATTTTAATGATGCATTAGAATACAAAAACTACAAAATTTAAGAAAATCTGTCCCTCTGTGAAGGGGAATTTTTGACAGTAACTGCAATATACTCTGGAGGGTACCTCTGTTCTCTGGAACAATAGTGGGCTTTTTGGAATACACTGCGTGTGTCATCTCCCTCAATGCACGTTACCCGCTCACCGCTGGGGATGGGTCAACTCATTAACATCAGTGAATATAAATGCTCACTCTTTTCTTATTTTTAGAAGGAAACTATCATAGCTCCTGGCCAATCTGGTGACTACTGGCATTTGCTTGAGCCAGCCTCACACAGACAAGTGAGCCCCAAATGGCATCACCTAACCTTTTCTTGCAAGGCACTTCAACTCCAGCTTTCAACAAGCCTTCTGTTCCTGGTCTGGATCTCTGCTGGTAACTTGCCTACGTGCACAAAGACAGCAACAGGGACCACCAACCACATTTTCCTTTGCAACATCAGGATTTTAATATGCGCCCCCAGAGAAGACCAACCTGCACATTAGCATGGTATACATGGTACATCTATCCTAAAAGCCTAGGAGAAACATAGATAGTGCCTTTTAGATGTGTGTTGAAGGTATCTAAGAGTAGGACAGTCACAACTAAGGCTCAGTCTCTTAAAACCTGTTGCAATGTATTTCTTGTCATCACTACAGAGTCCTACCTAGTCCACAGACACATTGTGTGGGTTAAGGAAGTGACTAACAACCTTGAAAGTCTGATCAATAGAGCTTCTACCACAGAATGGGTAGAGATCAATCTCACTAATGTAAGAACAACAAAAAAAAGTGAGTCTTTGGTGATCTACTGCAAAATGAAATGTCTAAAAGCTTTTGAGAAAAGAAATTAAACATATACACCAAGAAAACAGGACAAATATTACAATACTCAATTTTCTATGACAACCTGTACCGCTTCCAAACTGTCTCAGGAGATCTGTTTATTTTTCTTTAATGGTCACATTAAGAAAAAGAAATAATTACAGATTAATGTTCCCTGTAAGTGTGTTTACTGTGCTCAGAATAGTAAAATTGCAGTGTAGTGCTTCATCTGAGAATTGCAGAATGAACTTAAAAATTATAGCTAGCACTGTACCTAATAATTTTAAAAATAACCCTTCTGCAACGGAAGCTTCTAGCAATCAACCTTGTCTTCTTTGCCTTCAGGTTCTGGTGGTGTGGGCTTTTTTCAAATGTTAAGACAATAAAAACAGTTTCCTGATACTTTTAAGTGTATCTGAATTATAACTCCACTACAAAAGTCATCTTTGCATCCTTGTATAGGTGTGCTAAACTTTTGCTTCCTTTCTACTCCATTACCTACATCGACCTTTCTGAATACTTGAGAAACAAAGACTGACAGTTTTAAGAATTCTTCTGAAAAAGCAGCTTAGACTTCAGAGGAACCTCTGTACTCTACAGGTAATTTAGTAAATAAAACTTCTGCATACAAGGTTAGAAATTTGTCCCCCTGTACTCAGCACTGGTGAGGCCACACCTCGAGTACGGTGCGCAGTTTTGGGCACTTCAGTACAAGTGAGACATGGAGGTGCTGGAGCGAGTACAGAGGGCAACGAAGCTGGGGAAGGGCTTGGAGAATAAATCTTATGAGGACAGACAGAGAGCTGGAGCTGTTTAGTTTGAGGAAGAGAAGACTAAGGGGAGACCTCATCACTCTCTAAAACTATCTGAAAGGATATTGTAGAGATGTTGGTCTCCTCTCACAGGTAATTAGTGACAGAAGCAGAGAAAAGGGTTTCAAGCTCCAACAGGGTAGGTTTGGATTGGACGACAGGAAAAAAATGCATGAAAAGTGTGGGCAGGCACTGGAATGGGCTGACCAGGGTGCTGGTTGACCATCCCTAGATGAGTTTAAAAGACACTTAGATCTAGTGTTGGGGGATTTGGTTTAGGAGTGAGCTTGTAAAGCAGGACTAATGGTTGGACCCGATCCCAAGGATCTATTCCAACCTGAATGATTCTATGATTCTAAGGTCAGGCTGAGGACAACAACTGCGTTATCTGGCTATTACTACTGTGAAAGAAAAGCAGAGGTTTTCCCACTTCATGGGGTATTGTTTCTGGTCTCCTCTGCTTCCAAGGTGATGATCCAATACTCCCACTGCAGCACTAACATTTCTTCTAAAGAAAAAAAAAAAGGTGACTAGGCTTCTCCAGAGTTCACTGTATGAACTGCCATTTCACCAAAATCTATTGTAAGCCTGAAAGAGCTACATCACAGGTTAAGTTCATAGACACTTGCAGGCTGTTTTTTCTTCTATGAAAACTGCCAGCTTTGTAAGCAGAGTCAGAAATCCCCGTATCTGGACAAGTTGTTCTTGTGTGCATACTGGAGGTAAAGATTACCCACGTGAAGATGTGCAAGTCATATTTATTCTTAGTGCTTCAAAACCTTTGCGGTATTAGAAAGTAATAATGAATTATAAAGCTATTAAGATGGGAAACAACAGAAGATACAGCAGCTGATTCACCAGCTCAGCAAGTATTACCATTTAGTCTATTTTCCAAGGGAAATGACAACTTTATTCAATGTTATTCTAGTGCAGCAAGCTACAAATGAATTAGCAAATTTTTGAAGGCTCTTTTTGTTCTATTGGAAGAAAATTTAAGTGTGAAAATGCAGAAATGTGTGGATTCCACTAAGCACTTCCAAGAGAATGTTATGCTGTTGTAAGCTTAAGTCACATAATTAAAATTTCATGTTTCTTTCAGTTTCAATATTTAACTTCACACAAAATATGGCACTCCTTTAATACAACATGAATTATAATGTTTGTATTTACAGTATCCTCAAATATAAATAGACATTTCTATAACCTTGAGTTCAATCTTCTTGGATCCTTTGATGTCTCCTGTAGAAACCAATCCCTTTGTTTCAATACACAGATGAAACACCATGCCAAGAGAAGCCACAAGAAAATTTCAGGCTGGTAGCTGAAGCAACACTAGAGAAGCCATAAAAGCTGTAGTTTGGATTGCTTCTTAAAGCAAAATAATCTGCAGCTACCATGGATTTGTTCGTGTATGTCAAAAAAAAAATCCTCCTTTTAAGTCCTGAGTTCATTACTTTTATTAATTGAGTCAAATACCACATCTGACATGTATCAAAAAAAAGGGAAGAAAAAAGAATGGACCGGGGTTACAATTACAAAACAGTAAAGAAAAATGCACTATTTGCCAGAGAAAAAGAACAGTGTGACTTGGGATAGAGGTGTACAGTGGAGAACTCTTCAAAATAATCTGGTTTTTATACAGATTAGGCTGCAGAATGGACTGTCTGAAAAACTGGAAGGTGCAAGAACTTATACAAGCACAAATAAAAGATCAGGAGACAAGTTTTCTGTACATCCTCTACAGGAAATGTACAGTGAGAATTACTGACACCATGTGACAAGCTGCTTTTGGAAGGTAAGTTTAGAAAAGCACACAGCACTACACCATTGTTAAATTTGAAATTGTTTGCTTTTCTTCTGATCCCTTCTCTTGGTAGTCCATTGATAGCAAGTTCTAAGAGGAAACCCTGATGTGTGCAAAGAGTACCAGTCTTATGATTTATTCATGTCCTAGCAAGATGACCATATTGCCTTTGCCTCAGAAATGCTACCACTGTAATTATTTACCTTCCATGCAAAATCACTTGAATTTTGCAGTAGATACACACCTATGTGCATTTATATATGTGTGTGTGCATGACTGAAGAGATTCCTGTAAAAAAAAAAAAATCAAATCTCAGTGCAAAATTTGAATTTTGCTTCCCAAAAGGGAATTATTTCAATACACTCAAGCACTTTCTCTAAAGCAATTTGATTCTGTTATGCAATGAATTTGATCTTCAGATAATAACATACAACGCAGCTGTTGGAAGTGTGATGTATGTAAAGTTCTTTCTACAGGCAAAGCAGAGTTGGTTTTCTAACCTACTGAAAAAATTCAATGGTCAAGTGCAAAACACAAGTTTCTTGAAAAAGTTCAACTGAAATTTGAAAATTAAAAACATTTTAAAATGCCAATAAATCACCTGCAGTCAGTTCTTCCCAAGATCAGCTCAGGGAAGAAGCTCTGTGCCAAGGTAGGTCTAAGCAATTTTCCATCTCCCTCTTTGGCACTTTAGCATTCAAAGTAACTGTAGCATTAAACAGTAGTCCCCAGTACACTGGCACATGGAAGACCACTGAACTGCTGATCAAGGAAAAGATTAGGAAATTTCAGCCAAATTCTCTGCTTTGCCAGCAGTTATCTAAGCCAGAGGCAGCAACAGAAGGCAAGTCACAAGCAGTTAACTATTGACAGAGCTACACTATTCCAAGGCCAGTAAGAGCTGCATGAGACGTCCAGGAAGCAGATATTAAACACAAACATGCTTCCATACAGACAAAAAGAATGGCAGGGTATTGTAGCTGATAATCAGCAACGTCAAAGAGCTTCATAACAACTTCACAGAATAAATTCATGTTAAAATAACTCTAGTACCTGCATCTTTCTGGAGAGTCTTCTCTATCTTTCCTTCGGAACTTGCTGATGGTATCATCAATCGTGCTTCCAATTTTGTCGCTTAGCTCACCTAACTTGTCACTGAAGGGAAAAGCTGGTTTTTTATCCCATTCTTCATCCCATTTTGACTTAGGCTCAGGATCATATCTTTCACCTGTGTAAGGTATTAAGATAAGAAATAAAGATAACAGGATTAAAAAAAGCCTATGGTCTTTCTGGAATCATTCTCAAGGCCCCCAGCCCTACACACATAAACCTTACAAATTTTCAAAGCAAACTGAAAGCTCCCACAGTGCTGAATCAACGCTATTACAGCGAGGCACAGCATGCAATGCCAATCATTAAGTGGCAGGAATGCAGATTCAAACACTTTTGTTTATGACAACACCACAATCCTAATGCACCACACAGCACAGCACATCAGGAAACTGCTGGACTCTGCTGGAGAAGCACAAGAGGTACAATCAACCCTGGCTGTGCAGGTATCTTATCAGAAATGGGACATGCCAGTATTCTAATAGTCACTTTATGCACGGGATTCCACCCTTGGCCAGGCTGTGTGCTCAGAGGTAAATCAATTTTTTTCTAATACCTTTCAATTCATGAACACGTAAAACAATAATATTTAAATATTGAAAGGTGTGTGCAATGTCTGAGAACTTTGTTCTCTCTATACTCAGTGATAAAAAAAACTTTTTTAAGAGATGGAAAAGGACAGTAAAGCAACTCACCTCAGCAGCCACTGAGTAGCATAATCATCTTTCAGTAAAGACTTATCAAGAAATCATAAATTTTTTCTAATCAAATATTCAAGACCTCCACACTGGTAACTTAGCTTACAAACACCTGACAGTTTTACCTGAAATAAATACATTTGCTGTACAACCTTATTAAGAGGGCTTAAAGAAACCTTAAGCCTGGGTTTATTTATACACACCCAGCCAACCTCAGTTTAATTTAGAAGAAGCAGCAACTCTTACTTTCAACTATCAGATGCACAGCACATTTGCTTAATCCTGAGATCCTGTATCAAAACTTCTGCTGAAAACATGGGTACAGAACACAACCCAATATAGCTCAACTTCTAGACCATACTTTTAGAAAAGCATTTTCTATTTTGGGCTATCAGACACATAAAACAAGATGGTTTTTTCTACTACTGAAAAACCCAAAAAACTAGTTTGGTTTTTTTCACTTAAGCTGAGTAAAACTGAGTACCAGAAAGAGTGGCAAAACATTAATTACTTCAAGTTACATACAAATTATGTGGTGGCTCAGGTAATGTCCAAGATGTATGTAGTTAAGCTGTTATAAAAGTAAACGTTGGATTCCAGCAGTACATGTTGTCAGATCTGAGCTGTGTCAATCTGCTAATATCATGCACCAGTGGACGACAGTATCCCCCTTTTTTTAAAGCAGAGAACCAGCTACAAATCAGTGAGGTATTTAAATAACTAGAATCTTTTAGATTACAGGTCAGACCTGCAAAAAAAGTTTGGTCTGTGCTGCTAGAAAGATTAGTTTCTGTTCACTCAGAAGTGTCATTAAAATAGTTTAGAATAAGAATAAAATAGAAGACAAAGAAGATAGTCCTTTAAATTAAAAAACTTGAATGACAAGCAAAGAGCAAATGGTGAAAGTCTTCTACCCAGCTTATAGGGATAGATCACGACTCTGTACAGAGCAAGTCAAAAGATTAGCTTAGTGAAAGAACAGAGGCACACGTACTTCAAGTACAAACGCAATGACTCATAAGTATTTCCTACAAAGAGGATCACTAGAATCCCAAGCAGATAGCAAAAGCCTGAAAGAATATAATAAAACAAGACATATCCTGCCATGGAGTCAGATTTTCAACTACTTTGCATATGAGGAAGAGAGAGAACAGAAAAACATGGAGAAGCAACCTACCAAAACCAGAAGTGTGCAAATTTAAGATTAAGGCTCACAGTGAGAGGTAAAAAAATACACAGCACCAGAGAAGCACAGGCGTGTTCTGCACTTTACCACTCATAGCAAAGCCCTCTCAAAGAAGTCACTGACTAACAAAAAAAAGCCTTATGCCACTGTGACTTGGAGACTCATCCCTTAAGCAGAGATAAACATTTCAAGACTGACAGCTGGATCATGGACAGCATGCTGGGATACATCAGACATAAAAGCCAGTTCAAGCTCAGATCACTGCTATACACGATGGCAGGGACTGCAGAGCAAGGAGGAAGCTGCACGCTTCAACTTGATAAGCAAAACATAGTAGGGGTTTTGTGCCATTATCTAGACAAGGCTATCAGAGAACGCTGTCCTCTCTAAACTGTTGGCATTACATCTTCCAAGGCAAGATCTTACACAATGCTGAAGACCCAAACAGTCTGACAAAACTCATCGCACACATAAGAATGTTGGTCATCTCAGGAGAAGAGGCAACTTTATTTCCAGAAGCAAGGGTATGTCAGAACACCTCTCAAGAGCATTCAGACATGGTTTATTCCTTCATGTATTTTGTTCTGTGTGTATGCTTTTTCCTGAAGGACCTTAATCATGCACATCCTATTTGAAAATCTGATGGCACAGAGTTTCGATTTTTCAAGGAAGCAGATGACCAACTGACCCTTGACACACACCTTGTAAGATATAATATACATGGTTTAAAATAATGTATGTTCCTTTTTTTTAAACAAGAAGTGTGTAACTTTCTGTTATTAAGATGAACACTTCACTGGCAGATGCAATTCCCTAGGATTTAAGAATGTGCCCTGGCACACCAGATTTCCAGCCTGTGTCTGCTGTGCAACCAACATCCAGCTGCAAGCTTTGTATGTCTACACAAAGCAAATCACCTCTGGGAGCCCTCCTTCCAAACACACATGGGAAATACAGTAGTAATCAAATAAGATTTTTAGAACACACAAACTGAGACAGTAACAACTGTATTGGTAAACTCCTGAAAATACAAGCCCCATCACTTGCAAGGTGCTTAGTGCATATTCTGATGTCTGTCACATCAGCTTAAGTATCAGAGATAATTCGTAGGTGCTTTTCAAGTGTCAAAACCACATTATTTGGGGAAAGAAAGGCTATTGGCATATAACATCTAAACTATTTCACCCAAACAATCATTACTGCCCTAAAAGCCCTAACCCAAATTAACGAAGGAAGGTTGGCAGGAGCAGGTGAAGCAATTTTTGTGCTGTGGTGGATGGAAATTAGCATCACTATCTGTTGAGGTTTTTTTAAATTTAAAAAAATTAACTGGGAATCCCTGACTTAGAATGGCATTTTTGTATCTGCTACAGCAGCTTTCATTTCACAATGAGACACTGCCTGTGGATAAAAAACAGGAGATCTAAGTTCTAGGTAAGCCAATACATTAGTGTACTTTGTATAAATTTTCTAGTTAGTTATTATCTAAAGATGACAACTAATAAAGTTTTCTCAAGTAATTAAATGTGCATGTGGGGGAAGCGTGTAACATTTCTTTATAATGGTTAACACTGACAGTTAAAGAAATAAAGAAAAAGCATCTAAAGCAGCTTGTTACACATTCATCTGTGTTACCTAAGCCAAGTCAAAAGTTGAGACTACCAATCCGTGATCAAGAAAGCCTAGTACTCACTGTATCTGAACCCTCCAACACTGTCTGACGAAACCCCAATGTATTTGTCTTTGTTCTTCTTAGCTTTCTTTCTTTCTTCGCGAAGTCGATCATCATCTTGAGCAAATTCAACCATTTCTTTTACCTTCTGGCGTATGTTTATACCTTGGTCTTTGCCATTTTCATCTGTATCAGTAATGCAGGATCAGTGATGGACAGAAGAGGGGGAAAAGGGAAAAATAAATCAGAGGCAGCAATATGGAAAATCAAACTGTTAAGAAAACTTGAATTGTGAACACAGCAGTCAGAGGAAGACCTTATGGCTAACTAAGGTATGCTGCATTTGTTCAAAAGGAATCAAATATTTAGTGTCAACACAAACTTCCATCCTTTGATAAAGGATAGTTTTCACTGAATAGTGTATTTGGAAGTATCTGATTGCTGCTGAAACAAAAACATTAACAAAGATGTAGATGGAAGTGATCATCTCTACTTGAACAAGTTTAACCCCTCAAAATATAATCCTCTTTCCCTTTTTTAGCGCAGTTTTCGTAAGTTTCATTGCAAGAACTCAGTCTTATGGCAAAAAATGTTTTATAAGTTGTTTTAAATTTGGATGTACTACAAGCTAAACGCGTTCCTTTCCCAGCCTTTTTCACATTCAAAACACACACTGGCTTTGCTGCCTTTGCACTGTAAATATTATTTGGTGGGAGGAAAAAAAACCCAGCTTCAAACAGATGTGTGTGTTTTGGAGCTCTAACCTTTTCTTCCCATATGATTAAAGCTATTCCTTTACGGACACCACAGGGGACCAGTCTCTAGTGCATATTTTAATATAAACCCGAACACTCATGTTGTGTTGGTTCTGTTGTTATTAGCCAGTCTTTTCTGCAAGTTCTTGTCTTCACTAATTAATACTCTAGGGTCCCACGTCTTGGATTCTGCACTCTTCACACAACTGGCAACAGTCACATTCTAATTAGACTGGGGAAGCTTCTAAGCTGGTTCAGGTGACTGACAACTCCAACTACTGTTTTAATTTGCTTATAAGATTTTTCTATTGCTCACCTACAAAGTGGTAATTTTCCAGGGATCGCAAATCATAAATGTGTTCTCTGGCACTTGTAACAACACGCTCTGATCCATTCCTTATGAGGTAAGCTAGGAGCAGCAAAGACTATAAAAATACAAAGCACCTTATGATTGCATGAACAAAAGCTCACATTTTTTTTTTAGAAAAAACAGAAAAGAAACCTACCCTCATCCCCAAATTAGTAAGTAATAAGACTTCCTCTTTTAAATAAATACTTATTGTATGACTTTACACAGAAATGCACACAATGTTCTTCCCCACATGTACATTTTGATCTTTAGATCATGAAAGCTATTGTATTTGCCAAACTCCAATTTGTTATTACTAAATCACAAGGAGTTACCCTCATCAGCTACAGCTTTTTTTAAGAAGATAGCAGTAGCAATTTCAGATTAAAAGTTAACCTTGCTAAATGAAACATTTTCTTTTGCCTATTTTGTTTATAATCTTCCTGTGGTTTTCAGTGAAAAGTAACTCCCACAGAAATTTAAGCAGTAATGGATATACAGGACTGCATTTCAAGCCAATTTGAAGCAAGTACCAAAACAAATGAAGTTTGAATAATACTTAATTGCAATTTTTTATGTTGAGGATTTTTATCTAGACAGAAAAAAATTAATGTGCATTCTCCAAAGTAGTGTCTGTACCAGCTAAAACTATCATTATATTTCAACCTATCCAAACCTGATAAACAATTCCAAGCAGCCTTTATAACATTAAGTAGCTATGTGTGATAGCATTAAATATTAATTTATATTGTACTTTGGGGAAAACAATGACTATGAATACAAAACATCAAGCACCTGTGAAAAGCACAAACCATGCCTTAGAATTAATTCTGTCTTGTTACAATCCTGGCATCAAGAAAAACAAAATACAAGCTAGTGTAATAAATCAGGTTTTAAAATTGAGGTTATACTTGCATAATTCAGTGAACACTGAACACCACTTTAAGTGCAGCTTGATACTATCTTAAACAAAAGTTTCTGTACCGCGCTAATTAGCCAAAGACAAGAAAAGAGCAAATGATTCCGTTCTTTTTCCAAAACACAAACAGGACATAATAGCCTCATACGACCAGACCTGCAACAAAATTTGGTCCACTCATAGCTAAATTACAATATGTAGAGATGTATGAAAACCAAGATTAGTTTCCGTTTTATTTCAGGTATTCTTGAATGACTTAAAAACCCATTTTCCTGATAGCAAAATAACTTTTCTTCTTGCAAAGCACTGCAACAATTCCTTCAGGTAGATTCAAAATGTTAATGCTACTCCAATACTTGAGTATCAGCAAAATGTAACTGCTCTATTATTTTCATTAAGTAGCACCTTAGATGCTTCTAGAATCAGAAACTGTGTTTTATTCACACACAGTACTTGAAAGACATCTTTCATTTCATTAACAGAATTATAAAGCATCATTTGGAAAGAAATTATAGGTTACTAGTGCAGTAAGTGGCAAAGCAGTATCTAGATATTCTACATCAGAGCACCACACTAGCAAGAAGCATTATATATATCCTTCACAGACCAACACAAAGTCCCAGATACTTCCAGCTCACATACACACACACCTTATAAACTCTCCTCCAGTTCTTTTTATTGTCTTTCAGCATTCGAGTCCAAAGCATGTTCATAAGTTCTGGAAACTGTTCGTACATAAACGTAGCCCTAAAGAATTAAAGAAAAGCAGTAAAGAAATATTATTCTTCTTGGTTTGCCATACGCTTGTTAAGTCTCAGGGCTGACAGTAGATGGCAAGCTTGATCCAAGCCCACTCTCATCTGATAACATTAAAAAAGCTATCCCTGTTTCTTACTCATACAGAAGTTATTTACATACTGACACTACTAAAATAAAAAGTAATTCTAAATATCTCAGGCAGTAAAAGAACCTGAACTGATTTATAACAAAAATGTTTAACATTAAAAGCCTAATAACCACTGCAACCAGTCAAACGCTACCCAAGGGAGTTGCGGAGTCTCCTTCTCCGAAGATGTTTAAAACCTGCCTTGATATGTTCCTGTGTGACTTGATCTAGGTGATCCTGCTCTGGCACGGGGGATCGGACTGGATAATCTTTCAATGTCCTTTCCAATCCCTGATGTTCTGTGATTCTGTGAAACACTCAACTTGCAAATTCATTTTAACAGAAAAAAGTTGGAAAGATTTAATGTGGTTTTTTCCGTTCAGAAAAGTCACAAGAAAGCAATTTGAAAACAAAGGCTCCAAAAAAGTCACCTCTATTAAAAAAGACTACATAAATTCAATGATTTAAGAAATACTTTGTTTTCATTGTTTTGACGATTTTCAATGTATTTTAGGATTGCGCATTAAAATGCCAAGGCTTGATTTAGAGCATTTTTTCAGCATTATCAGTTAGCATACTGCAGAGTTGATTTAGCAGCAAATTTCACATTCCTGTATAAAATGCACCTCTGTTTTCCTCATCACTGCGTCAAATTATCACTTACTTGGCAATCTCTCCCATGAGTTGCCCTGAAGGTCCCCATGGATCATCATTGGTTGCTTCTCGAACCTTAGACTCTATTTCTGAATAATTCATAACCACATTGGTGCTGCAAAGGAAAAAAATTAACACACATGAAGATTAGCATCAAAACTGAGAAACACATGAAAACTTAATAATGACACCAGTGTGTATCTCACTTAATGAGGTACCTCTACAGGGTGGAAAAGAAAACATCTTTAGTGTAGAAGTTACCCTGAGGACACTATACAACACGTTTAAGTTACCTTTAAGAAGCTTTTACTATTCTATTAGACCTCAAGACCAGAGATGAGAAACTAGGGATTACATTACGGCTGAATTCAGTCCAGCAAAAATGGCTTTGGGTCAAATTAAAATCCAAACTGAATCACTGGAGTCAACACTGATATCCCCAACCAGGTATGTTTTGCTTACAGGTTTGTATGGTGTAAAGTTATTTGCAAGGGGCTTCATAACTCTGAGGCAAATTTATGGGTTGGTTTTTGGGTTTTTTTGAATGAGTGGTACAAGAGAAACTCAAGAATATCAGTATCAAGTAGGTGTGAGTTAAAAAGAAAAAAACAACCAACCCCCACATAAACAACCACAGAGAAGACATGTGAGGGAGATGAGATTCACCAAAAAGTCCGTTTCCCAGTTTGAACTGATTTAATTAAGAGAAAACAGCAAAAGAAGAAAAGCTGCAGAACACTGTACTACAATTAAAGCAATGCAAATACTCTAAGTAGCTCAGGCTGTCTCTACAAGACTTCACAGAAAAAGTAACTTGGAAAAAGGAAACACTTTTTCCCGTATCAGTTATATGAAACCAGTCAAAACAGAACTATTTTTGTTTTAGGAAGTAACTGGAACAGATGACCTTCAACTCTAAATCCAGCAACCACCTTCATGTCCCTAAACACATTTGATAACACAATGATTTTCCTCATTTTAATGTGAGTGAGCAGGCCCAAAGCATTCATATGGGGATGTTTGAAATCTAGCTCACTAGCTGCACAGCAATGTAGCAAACAACAGTACTGAAAACATCACTAAAAGTAAACTTGGAGGACTCTCCTTTCCCTACATACTTTGTGGGGTATCTGAACCACCTCAGAAACTATGTTTTACATCAACTGGATCAAAAGTTTGGAAGTTTACTTAAGCAAGAGAAGTGTCATTTCAGAAGCTAAAAAAAAACCCTCCTCTGAAGTGATTGCATTCAACACAAAGCAACTCATAAAGTGGTAAAGGAAAGATCTAACAATCGTGTAATAAATGTGGAGAAGACATCAGTGCCTCTTAAGAGCCATCCCTCTGTCCATGCAGGAGTCGCACAGGATTGGCACAAAAGGCTGCTCTGTTTTATTCAGCATAAGGATTGGACCTGGGAGTTATGAACAGCAGAACCAAGAATAAGATCCCCTTAAGTCTGAGAGGGAATACAAAAGGTAACTACTAAAACAATAACATTCCTGGATTTAATTGTGGATTCTCAGCATAAGAACTCCTGCTGTCAGACTCTGATGTATGATTTTATTCAGCTTTGTGCCTAAGGAGAGCATAAGCTAAAGGACTGAATAAATAATCAGCAAGCTAAAGGAACCTATCTCTACATATGTAAAACCAGCACGCAGGAACACAGCAGTTATGAACAACAGCAATTACTGGTTTACAAATTCATTTATGCTAAATGCACCTCTGGTTTCCACTTTGGACGTTTGCTTTACTGTACACAGAGATGTAAACAAAGCTCAACTTTACTTCCCATATACATGAAACTTTTTTAAAAAACCACCACAACCCTAATGCTACAGGCTTCAGTGCTCTACAGCTCTGAGCACACTAGTCCCTTGTGCCAAGCAAAGAGAGGCAGGAGCTGAATGGAAAGGTTCAGCTTGTTTTTATAGCCCCTCCTTAAGCGCTTGTTTGAGAGACTTGGCAGAGAGTTGCAGGGGGAAGTGTACAATGAAGCACTTCCTTTTTCAGCAAAAAACTTACAAATGGAAAAATGCATGAAAATATGCAAACTTACTGTAAATAAACTAATAAATGCCAGTATCGGCTATGAAAGAACTCCCAAGTGCATGGCTAAAGCAGCATCAGGGTAGAAAGGGGAAAACGGAAAGGAAATGAATAGCAAAAGGAGAAGGTGCTGCTAAACACCTCTGAGTACAGAAACACACAGTGATCCTAAAACCCTCCTGCAGTGAAGTTATTGTTCTCGGCAGCTAGGAGAAAGGTCTTTTACAAATGCCAAGATGAGATCTGACTGTGCAAAGCGTTCCAAAGCAAAGTATCTTCAAGCAGCATTTAATTCAGCAACAAACGTAAACTTCAAGGAAAGAAAAAAAATACCCCACCAAACCAAACTGTTGTATGGTTTGGCATCACTCCAGGCCACTTAAAAATAACTGTTTCTAAAAAGGTGGAAATAGAGTTTTATTCTTCCTTTCCCATGTTTTCTATGGCCCTCGCTCCATGCCCTACCCATGATTCCTGTGACCTCAGCAACAAAAAAAATCATTTACGTCCAGATGTGAAGGGAAAAAGTGACTGAAGCTTGATTGCCCAGACTTCCTGTGATTGATATAAAAGCACCATCCGAGGACACTTTCTGACACCAGGGGGGGCTCTCCGACTCGTTTACACCGAGAGGCTCCCGGGGAATCGTGCTGGAGCGCAGGACCCCGCCGGCTTCGCCAACGACGGGACACACACCAGGCAAGACTGACAGCCTCTCCCAGTCAGATCTGAGGGGCTATATTTGGGTTTACCCTAAGGCGTTATTCGGAGCCTCGCACGACTGGAAACTTGTGACAAGCACGTTTACAGAAACTTTTGATAGGGGTTTAAGTTCTTCCCAAACTGAAGGCACAGCACTGACATAAGCATTACAAACTGCTCTAAACCACAAACAGAACAGAATGAGTTTCCTTAAGTCTGTGAAGACAGACTAGTGTCAGAGTATTTTTACTTTTTACCGTAGCACTTTTAAAAAATATTTCAGTATTCTTTCTGTTAAGAAAAACCCCAAACTGCTCAGAAAAGCCAAGAGAGGGCACTGTCCCATCTCTATGAAACAGCACGCATGGTGACAGTGAGCATAATGCTGGCTTTGAACTTCTTACAAGAGTAACCCCAACTTTAAATGTTCCTATCTGCAGTTTATAGCAACACTGAATAGGCAGCTCAAGTCATGGATAAATGGACACTGCTAGTGAAAAAAAAACAGTGGGTTATATATCCATGTCTGATGATCTCAAACTGCATGGGACAATTCCTCTTAACAATTAGTTAGACGTTTTACAGGCATTTTATAAACTACTACAACACTTCAAAACAGAATAAATGCACCACAGGTGGAACAAACCCCAAATACTACTTGAGCACAATTTTGTGTCTTTCAAAGAAAAAAAAAAAATCAAACAATGTAACATTGTGAATAGCTTTACATTGTGTTCCAAGTTACATTTTGAGATGTGAATGTTTGAGACAAAGCCATCATCAGGGTCTAGTTACCATATCATAGCGTGCTAAAAAGCAAATCCAGAAAACAAGTAAAATAGAGGTGGGCGTTTGAGGCATAAGAGACAGCACTGCATGTACCTTTGAATGTACCATATGCAGTAAAAATAATCTTCAGCTGGTGTTAGGGAGAAAAAGCAGACAAGAGTAGACAGGGAGTTCTGCCTACCTATAGTTTTATACCTACCTGTATAAAACTAGAGGGATTACAGTAGCTACCAAGGTCCAGCCAAACGTCTACCAACTACCTGCCACTTCAATCTTTATGGTTGCAATGGTCTGAAAAGCACTTCATCTTTCAGACATAAGAGGATAAAAACACTACAGGTCTCAGCTTGTCCTCTGAGCACTACTGTTTGAAATAAATATACATGGACACCAGTGAGTGATAAATACCTTTACAGAGAACTATTTGTGTTGGATTTCACTACACTCAAGTATAAGGCTGTAATAGACGTATTTTGGCTGCTCTGCTAAGGCTTCTGACCTCACACGAATCAAGCTATTAATGCTCAGAAGGATGATACTAGCAAAGAGTACTCTGCTCTCAGTAATGCATCAACACTTCTTCAGTGTTTTTTTCATAAAATAGCCACAAAAAAACACCCCAAAACACAATACAAACCTTTCCCCCTCCAAAGCTAGGTATTAATTTTCTTTTAAAGCCACTTTTATGCCATTAAAATAATTTTATTCCTGCCCAACATTCTATAATAAAACTGAACAACTGCAGCATCATGAGTAGGAATGTTTGTTTCAGAGCACGTATTTCTCATTGTTCAGGACCATATGAAAGTGTTCTCTACAGATTCATATGCTGTAACAGATAATTTATCTGACTTCAGTTATCACTTATAAAATATTACACAACTATAAATAGAATTATTGTAGTAATAGCCTCCAACTGGTAACATTACAGACAGCTTTGTTGTGTCTGAACTAATTATTCCACATCAGTCACTGCTGGTTCCACTCCAGAAAACAACCCACCACACCTCAGTCTCTCTACAGCTTATCCCTAGAACTGGGAACACTTTGGAAACACAGATGCAGAAGGACAAGTCTCGGAACACATTCAGCAATAGAAATGGAAGTAGTATATTTTCTCAGCTAATCACCAAAATTAACCACCAAACTCTGTGGTCAACCCTCAAAAACAACTTTTTGTAGCAATTATTTACATACACTAACAGCAAATCTGCTAAAGGAAAAGGTGTGATGATTGTCTTAGTTCACTTGATTGAACACTCCAGTTAGAAACTCAGACACAGCAACAGAGCACTAGCAAGAGTAGTTCAATGCCCGGAGTCTTCCAAAAAGAACACCACAGTTGGTATTCTAGCTTCTTGCTCCCCAGCATGTACCGTATCTTCCAGACTTTTCCCATGGTCAGTGGTGTTCTGTTCCCTCATCACTCTGACAGTACATTCAAATGCATGTAATACTAGCTCATAAAGGAAGCTTACAGTTCACTGCTAGATTTTGGCAGCAATACTCTTTTGAAGGAAGTACTGGTAAGCTAAATGCTCATCAGGAAACCAGTAGAGCTAAATCTCACTAAGTTTCAGATCTTCAAACAAAACAAACAGCATTTCATATTCATGCTCAAACAGTAGCAGAGTTCAAACATGCAGAAACCTTTAAATAGGATATGCACAGGAAACCTGCAATAGATAAGGTAAGTGCCATGAGAAAAGCAGTATTTATACATTAAATAAATATCTATACATCATTCCAGAATGAAATTTAAATTAAAATATACTAAGGAATGGGAAAGGCTAACAGATCTTAGTCAATATTTCTGCACAAACTTGAAAGTCTTGAATATGCCCCGGGGCAAAAGCCAGACCATGCCATTAAAAGCACCATTAGGATTAGAGATACTATTGATGTGGGTGGTGTCACTAAGGACACGAATACAATTCTGGACATTAGATCCACAGAAGATTTGTGAAATGCCATGTCTAATCTTGAGAAAACTAAAATAAACAGAAGTCACAGAGAGGGTACTTTACAAGAGTTTCTTTATAGTGATGATAAAGGTATTGGACCGGACAGGGTAAGCCTAATTATAAACACTTCTCAAACCTCTGGGAAGCTGCCCACTGCGCTGAGGGACTGAGCAGCAGGAACAAGAAACCTGGTTACATAGTTAAATTTTTTTTCAGTGTACATTTCAAACCAATTACAAAATCATGTATACATGGGACTCCTATGTGCATAATATTATGCCTTTAACTATTACTCCAAGGACATCACTGGATTATGCACCTTCTGTTTTCCTTTTTTTAATTTTACAACTGGGAACACTAAAATACTAAAAGCTGAGATGAGAAACTTTCTACATTTTACCACCATTAACAGTTTCCAATGAGACACTATTCTGCAAATATCTATTTAATGACCAAGCACAGAAGAAAAAGTTCCAGGTGTTAAACATATGTATGTCTACCTTACATAAAGTCTGAACATTAATGCCATTCAAACAAATAGGAACACTAAAGAAATTCTACTTTTTAAAGAAAAAAAAAACTGCTTAGAGGGGAAGTATCTGGATGAACAGCTCCAACAGGAGCTCTGTTATTTTACAGCACTTTGCAGCCTGATACCAAAGTCTTCTAAGAAGCAAATATTTTACCTTTTGTTATTTGAGGTGCTAAAATGAACATGACATAGATCTGTCTTTCAAATAACTGTCTTTAGCATTAACCTTTTTGGTAAGCAGCCTCATACACTAATAGAATCATAAAATCATTAAGGATTGCAAGGGACCTCGAAAGATCATCTAGTCCAATCCCCCTGCCACAGCAGGATCACCTAGACCCAAGTCATACAGTCAGTCAGGGACTTCCATCTCTTTCTGTAACTCTGTTAGCAGCGGTTTTATTTTTAGAAAGTGTTCTCCATGATTCCTGTGATTTTCACACCGAATAAAAGCAAAGCAAAACTTTACATTTGCTCCATGGCAGAATAAAAACTCATCACCTCACTTGGTGACATCGTGAACACTGTCCCAGCATCAGTCTCTAAACTCCATGTGGACAAAACTCATTAAACACATTCTACATAGCTCTTGTGCTCTGCTTCTTGGATTTACAAATCCAACCACATTGTCCAACCAGACAGGACCATAAATGGCATTTGACAAATAGTTAAGAACACATTAAATATCAAAATGATGAAAGTTTTTGCTTTAACTGATTAAGGAAGAGCATACAAAGCAGGGTCATTTATTCGTCTTGCACATCTCCATCTAAACATCAGTGATTTGCATGGACAGGCACACAGGTAAGAACATGAGGTTTTTCTCATAAGGCTGGTTCGTTACCAGCATGGTGGTAGATTCAACAAACCCCTGACCAAAGGCAGTAGTAGCTTACATCTGGAGGCTGAGCTGAAGCGCTGGCTTTGCCTCCCAGCAGCTTATTTTCTCCTAACAGTTGGGTTGTCTGCTCTCTGTCAGCTGAGAAGTTAGCAAGCTTCCACTGTAAGACAAGACAGGCACCCAGTAGCTATTGCTCATCTAACCCACGCTGCATGTTTTAGCAATACTGTCCAAACACAACAGCAGCAGTTTGTTTTCAGATTTCCCAAAAATCAGTGCAGGAGGTGACAAGTGAGGACACGTGTATAAAAGTACGTATACAATAGCTTCATTGTTCATACATTTGAGACTGCATCCATACTTGTGTTTGGGTGTGTTGGTTTTTTGTAAAAAAGAATGAATAAATGCTCTATAAAATCACATGAGCAAAGTGAACATTTAACATCTGGAGAAGAGACAAGGCAGACTCCAGGAATATTTCCACAATACACAGTTATCTAAAAGACCTCCACCCACACGCATTCAAGATTAAACCTTTGGAGGGGAGAGAACACACCACGTTATCCTCACCATTCATTTGCCATGAGTCACACATCTAAACAATTTTTAGTATCTACATTAAAAGGTTCCTGAAGGGTGGAACTGGAGAGGTTTCTGAGAATGCTGAAAAGTTATTTTAATATTAAATGATCCATTTATAAGTGTTTGCATTAGTTAGTTTCAACTACTGAGAGTACACCGGTAAATAAAAAAGCTAAACAACTCATCTAAATATAGGTTATGTCTTCCCGATTCCCAGGTGTGGGAAACTTGGCAATGATTACACTGTTAATTTGTTTCCAGAAACCATTTTTCCAATTAAAAAAATCATTTCATACTTATCCATCTGGGCATGAAATACTATCAACAGAGCATTTGAACTGGTGAGCTAAAAGGAAACAATCCCGGTGCACACAGCACCACCTCCCCAAGCACACACCCTGCAAAAAAGCACCTCATGAAAAGGGGCATCAGGTACTAACTCAGCTTATTTCTGTCAGCATCTCTTCTTTCTGGCTCTGAGGGACTAAAGCTGATCACCAGTCCAAACCAGTGTTTCAAGAAACTGCAAGGATCCAACACCAAGTCAAACCAGAAAATGTTTTTCACCACATTTCACCACCCTTTGAGTCTGTCGCTGCCTTAGAAAGCTCCACATGCAGACTGGTTCACAGAGGACAGAAAGAGGACACACTTAGCCACTTGCTCTCCCAAACAGTATCATGGGTATTCTGGAATATATGTACCTAACATCAGTAAAAACCATTCAAAGAAAAAAGGATACTAATTGCCCTTAAAGATGGTGCTGCTCTCCCCTTCAGCTAAAATTTTTTCTCAGCCAGCATCTCTCTCCTTGCTTGGTGAAGACAAACCAACTAAAAAGCATGTAACAAACTTAATGCATTTTCATTTTGCTCCTGTCAGTAATGTCACTTTTGTTATAAAACATGCAGCTTAGATTTAGAGCCTTACAGATGAAACATATGGATACCAAATATGAAGCCAGCAGTCCACATTCAACAAAGAAACAGATGGGTCCCCATCTGCCAAAATGCCTGGTGAAATACCTCAGGTTATGCAGAGGTAACAGCGCAACATTAGCTGATACTTGACCGTTTAAAGTTATTTCTTTTTAAGCTGCTCCTCGGAAGTATTACAAATCTGACACTGGTCACTACTGGGTAATATTACAGACCTTCTACATAACTTGCAATTATACTCTTTCTGACCAATGATACCATTTTCATTATGGTACTGCAGGATCTGAAATACATTTTCAGCTTTTCAAGTTAACAGTTTCATAATTTATGTGGCAGATGTGCACGGCAAACTGCATAGAAAAAGATAAGCCAAGAAAAACATCCTGATGGCCACATATGAATTACGACTTGTGGGAGGAAGGAACTATAAAGCTATTTCCTGTGCCTTACAACTTTGAATCACAAAAGGCTACCAAGTAAACAAGATAACCCAAAATCTACCACACGTGTGCTTTCAAAAAGAACAGTGACTTTAAGAATTAACTTGCAGCCTGCTGGAGAATTCAGAACTCCGATTTACAGAAACTAACACTACACGTCACAAAAGCCTTCCCCTGACACTCCCCCCCTCTCAAAAGTTACCCAACTGCAGCTTGTGTAATTGCTACACAACAGTTGAAGTAGCTTTTATAGACGTTTGGAATATGAGGCGACCAATTACACGGTAGTTTTAAAGCGTATTTGTGCAAGCACTGAACATTTCACTCCCAGAGTTGATTTAATACTGATTTAATATCTCCTACTTCAATTTCCCTGCAGTAGTGTTCATATTCTTAAGTAAACCCATCCCTTGTGGTTTACACCAACAGATATATGGCCGCTTTACATATCTGGATTTGTCAACAATTGCAGAGTGGCAATATGTGGCGGTAAATAACTTCTGAAACTCACTGTGGATGCTGCCATGTGAATACTATCGACTGTAGATTTGTACAGCATCTATATAAAGTATTTCATCACCTAAAGCCCAGGCCCATTTTTTATGAGATGTTTTGGTTCCAAACACTCACCCTAGCATTCTTCAGCTGGCATCCTCTAATCTTCAATTCATCTCATCATCTTCACTTCAAACACACATTTCTACAGTTCCATTTTTAAATGCTTAGTAAGGGCCATCATTTTGCTTATTATAGTTCATTCAGAAAAGCCTTCTTTTTACTTATTATAGTTCATTCAAAAAAGCCTTCTTTAAAAGTGACTTATCAAAATTAATGTTATACTCCAGCAGGTAGAATGAATCAAAACACTTCCTTTTAGCCTACACTGTAAGATCATCATAATAGTACTTCCACTGGTATTCTATATTAGGGCACATTTTTTTAAGTTGAAATTACAGTATACCTAAAATGTTATTGTGACAAACCCAATTAATCTTACATATTAAAACCAATTTCTTAAACAAGTGGAAGAAAACTGCCTTTGGGGCAACATTTCACACTTTGTTAGGATAGTTATGTGCTGAACAGCAACTGTGGTTTTGATTCAGACAGAAAGATGACACATTTACTGCCCTTTGAGAGTTTCCAGTCTCCTGGCACTCCTGTGGGCATACAGCAGGTAAATCACATTGAAGTCACCTCTTCATAGGTACTGTTTATAAAATCATAGAATCATTACGGATTGGAAGGGACCTCAAAAGATCATCTAATTCAAACCCCCTGCCAGAGGATTACCTAGACAAAGCCACACAGAAACACATCCAGGCGGGTCTTAAACATCTCCAGTTCTGAAGGAGACTCCACAATCCCCCTGGGCAACCCCTTCCAGTGCTCTGTCACCCTCACTGTAAAGAAGTTCCTCCTCATATTTATGTGGAACCTCCTATGTTCCAGCTTATACCCATTGCCCCTTGTCGTATCACCAGATGACATTGAGAAGAGCCCGGCTCCATCCTCCTGAACTGCATTTAACTTGCTTTCCAAGTTCAGTATGTGAGGTTTAAACATTAGCAGTGATAAAGTGAAAAGAGAGGTGCAATAACAAAACTTGGGTATCACAGTATCACAGTATTACCAAGGTTGGAAGAGACCTCATAGATCATCAAGTCCAACCTGTCACCACAGAGCTCAAGGCTAGACCATGGCACCAAGTGCCACGTCCAAAGGGTAACCTTTGGTGACTGCAGAACCGAAGAGATTTTTGTATGTTCTAGAATCACATGACTAGACTTACTTTTGCTTAATTCCCAGACTTCATTTCTCTTCTCCTTATACTTCAGATTTTTACTATTGTAAGAAAACAAGCTGAAACAATCTGAAGGACTTTTTAGACTTAACTATTTTTCTTAACAGAATTTAGTTAAGGTTGCACTTCCTCCTACAAGGCCCTGTGGGAGCCACTACGTATTTTTCATCAAGTGCTGCATCTTTAATTTTTCCTTATTTGTGATCCAGTGAAGTAACACCTTAAACTGAAATCAAACATTTAACAAAGTTTAAACCAAAAGCAAGAGAAATCCAATTAAAAGCACACTCTCTGCAGACTTCGTTTTATACCAAAAAAAAAAAAAGCACAAGAACACTGCTATATGATTATAAAAATGTACATTTAGAAGAGACTGAAACTCTCTTCACCACAGCTCACACGCTCCAATTGACTGTGTTCCTTTGTACTTTGTTGTATTCATACAAATTCAAGAGTAACTTTCTCTGAAAATAAACAGCTTGTTTCAAGTGTTTGTGGGTTGCATAATCCACCTTCTGAATAAGGCATCCAGTGATACTTCCTTCTTTGTAAGCACAATGTATTAAGTTACCATATTCAAAAGCTCACAGTTCAAGTACGTTAAGTGTGTACAGAAACCCTGAATAGGTAAAGTGACTCACAAGCACTGACAGAGAGCTTTAAGGATTGGGGCACAGTATTTTCGTGTTGAGATATATGCATACACAAGAATGAGTTCTTACCTTTCTCTCAAAACAAAAAAATAAAAGGGGTAAGTTTCAGAGGACAAACAAGGGCACTCTACATGAAGCAACAGTGAGCTCTGAAGCTCTGCTAACTTCAACCCATTTCTGTACCTCAGATTTCCTATTTTTGACTATAAAAAAAAAAATGACCTTGGATGGAGAAGGAAGACGACCAAAAAAGAAATGCCCTAAAACTAACTTCACAGTAACACGAATACTTTAACAGTAGCTATGATGCTCCAAACTTTCATAATGCTGCATTATGACCTCTAATTAAAAAATATCCCCAAAAGATACCACTGCTTTGATAAGTCCCCGACCTCTAAAGCTTCTGCAATTCAATGCTCTTTGTTCATTCACTATTCATATAAAACTTGCTCACCAGAAATACCTTTGTACTAGGGTTTCCTGATACAAGAAGAGCATGCAGCATTTGCCATTTACAGAAATGCAACAACTGGTCAAGGAAAGCTGCTGTTGCCATACATGCCTGAAGTATATTAGCCGACTAGTTACAGGTAAGAGATTGAAGTCTGAAGAGCAAGAACACTGCCTGGTGGTTAGTTACTACACCCCTAAATGGAGCAGGTCTGTTCAGTGTTACTAATCACATGAAACTCTAAACAATCCAAACTCTCCTTGCTCAAAAAACTGTTTCAAATCTTCCAAGTTGTCCTTTGTGTGGACAGAAGAATGCACATGCAATAATATGGAGTTTAATATTGGCAAAACCTGCACATCCCCAACAGTAATGTACAATGCTTACTGATCCTTACTGTATCACAGCTATCCCTGCATTGCAAGCTGAGTGCCATTAAAACACTGCTCTAATTCCAAATGTATTACAAATTAAGCATTACTCTAAACACATGCTAGTTGTTCACTAGGGAGGCCTGATTAAAGTTTAAACAATGCAGACACTGCAGCTTTTAAACACAAAACCTCATCATTCCTCCAACTGTACCATTGCTGTACTTCACAATATCAATCTTCTGTAATAATTTTGAGAGGAATAAGCATGAATACAGGTAACTCCAAGCCAACAGCAAGCACCTCTTACAAGCTCTTCTCTGATCAAATCCACAGGCAAGGTACAGGTAAGGTTACCAGATCTGAAAGCACTACCTTTGTTCTCTCCTGCCTGATAGCTCTAATTCCTGCTAGTAATTCTTCCTGTCCCTTTAGGCTCAAGGCAACTAGAGTCAGACAAAAGCATTCCCCCAACTGCATGTAAATCATTCATGTCAAGCACATTCAACTTCTACAACACAAGTTGTAAAAGTTGCTCTGTAACACCCAGACTAGCTCCAAAGAGTTCACTGTTCCTTTCTACCTTCAGCTGCAGAGCTCTGACTGCACAGCTTCACATTTCATTTGTGAGTTAGCCAATACTGACGTTGTGCTATCCGAGATACACATCAGGTTTTCTTAACAACAGAATCCAGAAATACGGCCCAAGTAGCAGGCAAAACAAATGAAATCTCTCAACTGCTATTTTAATACCACATTGTCTCCTGGAAAATGTCTTACAACTGGGAGAAGTTGCACTGCACTATTCCGAGTAGAAGAATGCAACAGTTTACACAAAAGTATCACGCTGCAAATTCCTAATAGCTTTGTTCTTTTATTTATCAAATGTCTTTCAGTGGCACTGCTGTGCAGGAGGTGTTCAGAGACAGACACCTGAGAGACTACTATGTTTAACTTTTTCTAAAGCAAACCACATTACCATTTACTGATCTTATTTCTACGCAAACTGCAATTTAATCTATAGTTGCTGTCATTTGCAAAATCCCCACAATCTTGACAATAGATTTCAGGCACTTTATTTCCTGAAAACAATTAACATGAAATTATGAAATTAGTACTCAGTACTAATCATGTCACACTATGTCACTACAGAGAAGTTGATCAGCTTCTCTTCTCAAAATCTTTTCATTACACTCTGCTTGCTTACTGTTTGGAGCTGAAAGTTGGAACTGTTTCACTATTCTAGGCACTGCTGCAATACCTGCTACACTCAATAGCTCTCATGCACTTGCAGTGTTTCCTGTCATCACCAGTACTGAAATCCAACCCACAGAAGACCATCCCATGTATCAGAACATATAGGGAGATGGAAGACTACATGGAGCATGTTTGGATGCAAGCACCTTATTTCTTCACTCCACATGTAGCCACGAAGAACACAATTGAGGCTCTTTAAACCGGTGTTTCAGCATCTCTTAAGAGTATCTCGTTTTCCTAGCAAAAAGCAATTAAAAAGCCAAACCTTTTCCAGCACCTCAATGTGCTAACAAGAACTTCATGTTAAAAATTACAGTGCAAATCAGACTTTAGAATCCCAGTGTGAGCACTTAATACTTTTGTGTAAGTAGGGCTTTGTGTACGGAAACCTGTTTAGCTTTGTAATCTAGGATGGCATCAAAAGATGCCTAGCATATTGTGTAAAAATGTAAAGGCAAGCATGCAGTGATAATTCTGCAGAATAATCTGTGAGCATCCAACAGTCTACAGCTCAGGGCAAAGAATTCAGGAGGATTTCCTGCTGTGCCTTCACCTTTTTGCTTGTGCTCCTTCAGCATCTAGGAGCCCTAAGGACACTCTCCAACTTCTTGCCTTTCACAGGTTGTTTTTGAAACTTGCTCAGCTGTCTTACCCTTGTTTTTACACAAGAGCAATCAGCCAGTCTAAACTTGTGTTTTCTCTAAATGGACATTGTAGCTTTTTGAAACATGGTTTTGCTTTGAATTATTTCCTTAACCCTCCTCTGATGGTGTTTCTTTTTCATTACCGTGAAGTGGTTAAGTTTTGTAATGAGCCACCAAACAGCACTTCTGTTATCTCCACATCACCTGTGGATGATAGACTCTGCTGCTGAATTACTTCGTGCTTGGCCTGTAACATATGCTGACAATACTGTTTTAAAATGGGACACTGACAGAGCAGGTTTATCCAAAATTTTACAAAAGAAAGAGTCAACATTTAACTGTACTATTCAGTCTTCTAAAAATCTGTCTTATCCCAAGATACATTCACTTTGTAACAGATGTGCATCTCATTTAGACGTATATCTAGTTTTATTACTATTTGCCATGTCATCTAGGACTGTTAGAGGGAGCCAGGCTCTTCTCACTGTAATCTAGTGATAGGACAAGGGGCAATTGGTATAAGCTGGAATATAGGAGGTTCCACATGAATATGAAAAAGAACCTCTTCACAGCGAGGGTGACAGAGCACTGGAAGGGGCTGCCCAGGGGGGTTGTGGAGTCTCCTTCTCTGGAGACATTTAAAACCTGCCTGGACAAGGCATTTGACACAGTCTCACATAGCATCCTCATAGCTAAACTGAGGCAGCATGGCCTGGATGATTGGGTAGCGAGGTGGATCGTGAACTGGCTGCAGGATAGAAGCCAGAGAGTGGTGGTCAATGAGAGTGTAGCTGGAGGCCTGTATCTAGTGGAGTCCCCCAAGGGTCAGTACAGGTACCACTCCTATTCAATGTATTCATTAATGACTTGGATGAGGGATTAGGGTCCACTGTCAGCAAGTTTGCTGATGACACAAAGCCAGGTGCTGTCGCCAACACACCTGCAGACTGTGCTGCCANTTCTTCACGGTGAGGGTGACAGAGCACTGGAAGGGGCTGCCCATGGGGGTTGTGGAGCCTCCTTCACTGGAGACATTTAAAACCTGCCTGGATAAGTTCCTGTGCAACTTGGTCTAGGTGATCCTGCTGTTGCAGGGGGATTGGACTAGATGATCTTCAAAAGTTCCTTCCAATCCCTGATGCTCTGTGATTCTGTGATATGACAAAAAGACAAAACTGAAGTTTCTCACTAAACCACATCAGAATAACTATGTAAGAAAAAGTAAAAAAGAGCATGAGGAAAGCAACCATCACTTTTCCCAGAGCACAGAGAAAAACAAACCATACTTGCACAGAATTTATATCAATTCCAATACAGTTCCTAGGAATGGTACAGATACTTTGTTTTCAGCTCATCAGACTGCAGCCAGTAAATTAACCAAAAAAGTTAAAAAATTCTAATGTTTTCCTACATCAGATTGTTTACTGTTTTGTAGACCTCAATTACTGTTTCCTTCCTGTTACAAGTATATGGAAGAATAAAAAGCAATTACCATAATTGTAAATGGACTAAATTAGGTAAATACCTATTTTTTTTTCCATCAGTCAATTGTCTAAGAAGGCAAGTTACTGGACACGTTTACTTTGGCTAACAGTTAATGGCAGTGTCCTACAACTCTTCACATCCAGGAATGGGCACAAGCAGTAATACTTACTGAATGGTATGTTCTTACGATATTAATATGATACTATCAAAATGTTCAGACCAGTATCTCACATTAAATAAAACTGTAGCTTCGCAAACTAAAAACCCACAAGTTCACAAACCTTCATTTTTACTGGAAGCAAATGTTCTTTTGTGGAATGAACCTGGCAAATTACATACAAATTAACTTTCAAAATGCCAAGCCATGTTTATTTGTGGAAGATAATGATGTTTCCTCTCTTCCTTTCATACATATCATTTGTTAAACTGGTTCTTCCAGGAGATCAAATAACTTATGTCCTAAAAAGGTAACAAGAGCTGTTTCATTTGCCTTAGAGCCCTAGTTTCTAGTTCCTGTCCACATACAGATGATGATTTCAAATTACACCGTGTATTTACAACAAAGCAATTTGACTATGATTCAAGACAGGAGCTCTTTACTTATTTACTAACTAATGGTAAAATCACTGGATTTTTATCATCGAATGTCTGTAGCTACAGAAGTTGCAGTTACATGTAATTAACAAAGATATGACCCTTCCCTTTTAAAGGCCAAGAGACTCCACTCTCCCCTTAGAAGTGTGTTAGCACTATGCTTTCAAGCTGCCTCAAGAAAAAGCAATCACCTGTTTGGCAGCTTAGTTGGATAAAACACTGTTGAAGAAGTTTACTCATTTAGACACTAAAAACCTTTCAATGGAGGGTTTTTTCGCCCCACCTCTCTTTGCAAGTGGAAGAGCAGCTACAATAATCTAATTGCCAAAACAAGGAATAATTAAAAGTGACAGCAATCATTAAGGTTTCATCTGTACTTTCAGATGTTAAGTTACCAAGAATGTACATCTTTTTCAGAGGATACATCTACTGCAACTGCAATAAAATTATCTATGCTGTTTTCTTTTTACATTCAAAATGGACTTATGTAAAACTTTTAGCTGAGTAGCCTCACAGAACACAAGCTAAACACCTCCCAAGAATCACATGGGGATGTATCTGTTTACTAAATATAAAGTTATAGCTTGACAGGAAACACTGAACAGTCTGTAATGTACATTAAAATGCTTCTAAACAGCTTGACAGGACAAGGAGAGCAACCAACAAGAAAAACATTTATTGTTATGACTCAGAATGGAGTAGTGAAAAAACCAACATAACTCCTTAACTCCCAACAGGTCTTATTATTACTACAGATTAGAAAAATGCAGGTCAGCCTCATTAAACAAGCTGAATATACACTAATATTTCTAATTGTATCCCAAATGAACCAGATAATATCTATTAAGCATGCAGTCAATAATTAACTGGTTAGGGCAGAACACACTATTCACATGTGGGGAGGGAAAAATACAACATCTTTGAAGTAGCTGCCTTGAAACACATAAATACACACTAGTTTCATTTCTAGTGGCAAACTAAACACATCCAAAAAGATTTAATCTATTTACAGTAACAGTCTACATAGAATGCCACTCTCACAACTCTGTAGTAACTGGAATATATACCACCAGTATTTCTAATGTTGAAATTGAAAGCATCTTCTATGAAGGTCTGTGGGATTCTTATTCCAGACTGAATACTTAAAATTAATACCACACAAGACACAAACCAGTACTCCAGTCTGTATCATTCGCCCCACATTTGGGATCTGAGAGTGGAAGCAGAAATACAGGCGCCTACCCCCCAACACCACAGTGACACAAACACAAAAAAGTTAGCTCAGGAGCCTTAAGACATTTAAAGTTAGAACTTGTGATCTTTCCGAGCAGTGTTGCTGCTAACAACCACAAATATTGCTATTTCAAATAATGAAGTCCCAGCGTATGTTCCAGTTCTTTCCGCTATCAACACAAGTGCTTGTGGTGCCGTAAGTAGCTGCTTGTGCAGCACACTGCTAATCAGTTATAAGCTTGGAGTTTGTTTAGCTGCAACAGCCAGACAGTACAAGCAAATACTGAACTATGCAACAGCAGTAATGATGAAGCCATAGACAGTGAATGGATAGACACAGAAGTGGGACATTCTCTTTAGCTCAACTTGCCTGTGAAACCACATGCTAAGAGTGCACTCAAGCACTGTACCTTGCCTCTCTTTTGCCCCCAGCCATTTTTATTACACAAACATTACTCCTTTATTTATGCCAGTACAAATATTTGTGTGACCATGGAGTTAACTATATCAGGGAACTGGTCCAGTAGAGAATTAAATTGGCAAAAACAACTGGTTAGTCTGAGAGATATTCTCTCACCAAGCAGAAAGTCTGCTAGTGCCAGCAAAAGGAAGGGAGACGTGTGCAGTTAGCGGCAGACGGAAGGCTGTGAAACCTCTTTTACCATCAGCCTACGCTTACCCTGACTGTGAAATTACAACCTAAGATTTCATGGCTTAGGCTATGTTTTCATATCTGTGATCGTGCTGATGGCACTTGAGACTTCAGGGCAGACTCAGCCATGGGCTCCCACGTCCTCCATTCCCACTAACTTTAACAGCCCCTCTTCCCCTCCCAACATTGCTTCCTCAGATGCCTGACACAAACACTTGTGCAGTTGTATGGCAACAAAACTAGGGAACTGATCTAGCCTAAAAACAAATAAATAACATGCAAACTCCTTTTCAGAGAGAGGCAAAGGAAGAGAGAAACTTCCAACTATATTCGTTCCTCTGCCTGATTCACTGCACAGCCACCATCCTTACACAGCTCACAATACAAGAGTAAATAAGTAATGAACACTTTCTCTAACACTGTTATTGAAAAAATACTGAGAACCACAGCCTTTCCATAAAGAATTGAACTACTGACTTGTAACAGACACTTGTAGGTTAAAAAATAAAGTGCACCCCAGTTAGAATCCAATTTTTCAGAGAGGCAAAACTGAAGGACTGTTTTGTCAGGAAAGAGTTTGCTCTCCTGCACAATTGCTCTTTCTAAAGAGACTGAAGCATCATTAAAAGAAAGTTTTAGCTACACTACAGCTTTTTATTTCAAATGGAATGGGTAGACAAAGCTCATGCTCCAAACTGAAAGAACGGCAACTGTCAATCTTTGTCTATAACTGGGCCTATATTTGACCTATAACAATGAGATCCAGCATGCTATAAGAAGCTGGAAGAAGACCCATCACCAGACTTACTTGGTACATTTGCTAGTAATTAAGTTCTCATTTTCTTTTCCTGTATTAGTTTTGCCACATGAATAAAAAGCTTCACTCATTCTCCAACATTTCATCCTTGTTAATACAAAAGCTGATAGCTCTCACATAAATATTCTTATTTAGAAGCTGAAATTAACGGAGTCAGATAGAGAAAAAAGAATCAGATCATAATTTCAAAACTGCCTTTTAGGACCACTCTAATGCTTACAGGTGCACCTTGATGCAAGCAGACCTGAGGAGAGAAAGCAGTGGTGTGTTTCACATTTGCGCAATGCTCTGGAAGTAATTACACCTTGTATAAGAAATAATTATGAAAATCAACTAATATTTTCTGATACACTAGCTGGCAACACAATCAAGAGGAATTGGCACAGAACTGAGTTAAGCGCCTTGATCCTTTTGAACACAGTCACACACAGCGATGGAGGTAAGGCTCTTATCTTGGACCAGCTTCATTTACTTCCCAGACAGAAGCCTGGTCTTATTTCTGGCTAGGAGATGCAAAGCTGTGTATTTAAAAACACTTCAAGGCTGTAGAAGTTGTTGCAAATACACATACCATTTAGAGTCCCCAAAAATACATAAGACAAACATCTCAGCTAGGTGAACCGTTGGTACCTTCCCTGAGGTGTAAAACAGCAATAATACACTTGAAACAGCACTAACAAAACATCACTTGAAAGACCATGTTGATGAAAGTTGTGTACATGGTGACAATTGCCTTATGCTAATGCTCAATATATGCTTCAGCTTGTAACGTTTGCCTACTTCTGATTACTCCAACAGCTGAATATTCAACAGGACATGAGATAACAGCAGCGCAATACTTTCAAAGATGCTTATCACCAATACTAAATTACATGGCCCAAATACTACAACCTTTTTTATTCCTTATTAAAAAAAGCAACGTTTCAGGTTTTTTTTTTAAAGGAAGTAGGAAAGCCCTAAGAAGCAGGTGCTGTGACAAGGGTTTGGCTGACACAGCCACGCACTCCTGCAGAGCCAAAACAGTCCTCCTTTACATTCCCAGGACCTTCTTATCTTTCTGGTAACCAGGTAGAGGACAAGTCCTTATAGAACTGGAGATAATAATCATCACCTTGCTTGTAATAATGATACAGAATGCTGTTCATAAAGTAGTTATCAGCAGGACATCTCTTAAGCAGCAATAGTGGATAACTCATGCAGTGAGGGTTAACCATCCCTTACATAAAACAATGGAAGTGTTCACTGCTCTGAAGACCTTGCTTATGCAAACCAAAATAGATCTTAAATGTAAAGAAAACTAAATGATCCTGGAGTTGGAAGAAAGGAGTTCACAGGAAGGTCAGACAGCACTGGAATAGCGTTAGATCATTATTTACCCTTTAACTGGATGTATCATATACTGGATCATTTACCGTAATACCAACTATTACTAAACCAGCAAACAGCACCTCATTATATAAGAGCTCAATAGAATGGGTGGACAAATCCATGAAACATAAGAAAACTGCCTATAAACAAGAACAATTACAGGTACATTAAGAAAAAGGCACTTAGTCAAGAGGATTTAAACCCCCCCAAGCTGAGTGTATATGTAGGCTCCTGCTTATGTGTTGGTCACGCATGAACATACCACAGGCAATAAGCAAACTGAAAGCTAACTGTAAGCCATGTAATTGTAGGGTACATTACCGGTATGTATTTACCATATTAATAAAGTATAATGCAGACACAGCATGAACCAGCAGACAACAACATGAGACTGGAAGTCAAACCCAGAGGTCTTAACTGTTATCAACTCAGGGCATTTGTTTATTTGACATTACATTTTGTTTTTCCTCATCTAGGGGTAGTCCAGAAGCCTCTACTCCTAAGCCAAAGTGCAAGGTCTAATTTACATGTCACACTACAACAGCTAGGGTTTGCAAGGATACTAAAAGCATTAATTCATTTGATTTTACCAATAATTTACCCTTCTCTTTACAGCTCATACAATGGGAAGCGCTAAAGAAAAGCATGCTGTTTATTAACTACAATACTTCTGCTTCTAGTTATACTGGAGTTAATGACAACAGCTCCTTTAATGCTTCCATTTCCACTAACATGAAAAATCCTTCCTCCTTTTCACAGGTGCTTCATCAAAGCAAATAACAGAGAACCCCAGTGTCTAAGAGCAAATAAATTCTCAAGTGTTATAAAAGCCTCCAGCATTTACTGTCTGTACAAACATGACAACTGGTTCTAAACAAGTTCTAAATAAGACAATTTGGTCTTCATTTAAAAACAGCTTAGAACATTATACACTTGGACAATTCATCAGACTTGCCAAATGTATGAAAACAGCTCAGTAACACTTCAACTCCCACTCTACAACATGAAGGGGTGCAAATACGTTCCTGATCGGTCACTAGAAAGGTGAGGCTAAGAGTGGTACTAGAACAGCAGTTAGGACTCAACTAGATGGACAAACAACTGAATTGGATGGGGCGTGGAAAACCAGGAGGATGGCAACAGACTTGTTGCCATCACTACCAAATCTTTAATTACTGTTTCTTACTGTACGAAAGGTGCTTAAAATGAACGCTCTCTTTCTGGCTATGCATGCAAAAAGTCACAAAAGCTAAGAATGGCAATGAAATTTTTAAAAAGGTGACTCTGAAGTCTCACATTGTGACACAGGCAGCAATCTAATCAATGGTTTCAAAGGAGCTTCTGAATAGTTGTTTGGGGGTTTTTTTGTGAAAGCTCCCTAGAAATTTCACAGGGAACACAGACCACAATGGGTACTTGTCTAGCAAGATTTTAAAAGTAAGTTACCACATTGCACAGTTTCTGTGCAACTACAGTGCCTTTTGTTTGTTATATTATCACAAAGCAGGGAGACACCTGGCTAGGGCCTTTGGCTACTTTAATTACCAAAGTACAGATGCAGTTATAGCAATACCAAAAATGACATTTCTTCTACAAGCTGCCTTCATGCAATACTGGCCACCCTACACATCCTTAGTCTTACGCAGCTCACAAGCAGTTCAAATGCAGTATCTAGTCCTGTGTTTCATCACAACTACAGGGTTGTTTCAGAGCAATTATGGAGTAACCTGAATCCCCTGCTATGGGAGCCACAGAACACCTAGAATTACTGTCATCAGGTCAAACAAGCAAAAGCCATTGTGCAGCAGAGCAAGCATATAGCTGGTGACCAGCACAATTCCGACCTGCCAAATTTTTTTACGGCTCGTGCTTCCACCAGCCACGTAAAGTATGCAACATATGCCTCTGCTCTCTGTCATGTTAAGATGTTGGTATGCAGCTCGTTAAATTGGAAAAATTAACCAACTCTTGCACATAATGCTCAGGCTACATCCTTCTACCACAGACCTAGGTCTGTGACAAAACATAATCTAACAGACAGTCTATGACATTACTTCAGGAGTGACTCAGAACTGCCACCTGACTGACTAACTTTGCATCAAGCACCACCCTGGACTTGAGCCATCAGAAACCTGTGTCATTTAAACTGAGTTTACTGTTTTCGAGTAAACAAATTAAGCACAGAGGGTTGCATTTATTTTCCAAATTCTTTTATTTTCCATTCGGTTTTGACCTACTGGGAAAAAGACAACCCATACAAGTGAAATCTGATAGATGAAATAAGAAAATGTAGACCTACGTCTTTCTAAACTAGGAGCTAAGCAGAAAGTCAACAGAAACTGTAAGTTCACACAGTTGAAGAGCTCTGGCACATGTTACAATACCTAGGAAGAAATAGGTGGGTGGAAAAAGTTTAACGTTTATTTAGAAACTGCAAGAATAATCCTTTGTAAGAGCAAGTTTTACTAGGCACAGAGAGCCTTTGTTATTTGGTTTAAACCCCACACTTAGCCACAATGCCCAGTTAGAAACACAATATTACTGTTCAACCATGTCTTATAGAGGGAGAACAAAATTGTAATGAAAGGGAGAACAAGACATAACAAAACATCTTGTCGCATCTGCAAATGTTCTGGATTTCTACCAGTTTTCCTAAATCTCATGACCAGGACCAGCATCCTGCATGAAAAAAATCTTATGCACAAAAGTATGCAAATCTGTACTTCTGAGTTACTAGAAAATGCTGCAATACAAATAATAGGAGTGATTGCAGAGTGAAGAGAAATACAAAGTAGAACAGACCTAATGAACTTGATTGCTCAATTTCTATCACACTGAACACATCAATACCAGACACTTCAGCAATACTAAATACAAACTTGGGTTTTTCTTGTGTACTTTACAGTTGCTTCACTTATGGTTCACTTTTAGGTTCCAAAACTCTTAAGAATTGAACAGGTTAACATTTCTGCTCTGTTTTCTACTGCTAAATCAGCCCACAGACATTGGAAAACATAATAGCAGCAAATAACTGTAGCTTAACGATGAACCATCTCTTAATGAACTTCCACATACTAAAAAAACCTGAAAACTGCTTAACAGAAGTCCTCCACCTTGAAATACCTGACCTAACAAGCTCTCAGCCACCTGAAGCCCAAGTAAGGATAAAAAACCCCCTAAAACTGTTGAGTAAGTTGGAATCTTAAGATAAGGATCAGCTGAATATGGAGCCAAGATGCACACCCGACAACCACTACAAAGCTATTTAAGTTCAAACTAGCAAAATCTCAAGATATATTTGCACATTTTCAAAAACCACATATAACCACATTCCTTTTTTAAGGAAAGGGAGTTCCTTGCTCAAGTTCAGCATGTTCCTGCCACAGCATCAGCTGTTATTTGTGAGGCAGAAAATAACACTTAGCCACTTCTGCGAGAATTTTCTAAGTCACGGCCGTAGGACAGAAGACATTATGACAACTCTGCACCACACACAATGGGGCTATTGATTTTGATGCTCTAAATACTATTTATTCTGCAAGCTTGACTTCCCCCCACCCTTCTATATTTAAACACAGAGTCTGCTTTATTTGGATGTTATTCCCAAACACTACAGTTAATTCAAAAAAACATTTTTTAATTACTTTATTTGCAATGTCCATTTCTCATGCCTGTTTTGGAACTCAGATGTCTTTTCTAAATTACACTTTTCTGTACTGCTTGGCTTATTATGAAATATCCTTATATGCACACATTTCTAAAAGAGTGACAGTGTTAGGATACTAGAGTCATCCTTAATCCCACACAGAGTACACAAGGAAAGCTTAGAAAAATCTGATTTCCTGAGGATGTTCTTTTAAGTCCTGAAACTCCAGACGGGCCTATGTGAGTTGTTCCACTGTATATCTCCTTTGTCACATTATTAAAACTACTTCAGCAAAAGCTGACTCTGCGTGGAAGAAGCTGTGAAAAGTAAATAACCTCCTCAGGAGAAGCCTTATTCACAATGGTTTTCAAATGTCATCTGCTTCTTGGCCTAGAGAAGTCTGAGTCTGGTATACAGCACCATAGGCAAAATAACTGATTAGCTTTAATGAACTGCCATTTCTCTTCAGTTTACTATCTTGAAGCCTATATATATGAGTAGGCCAGTTTCAGAAACAAACCTAAAAAAAAGTCAAAATGGAACTTCAGTTTTTAGAGACTTGTCCTTTGAGTTCTAAGGCTAGATACAACTTTTAGCTCACATACTCTAATTTGCTGTATACTAATGTACAGAGCCTAAGCCAGTTATTCCTCTAAATAGTCCACAACTAATGTATAAATGCTCCAAGTTTACCCTCAAAGACTTATTATTTAAGGAAGCAAAACATAACCATTACATTCTCCACCGACTCAATTTTTTTAGGACAAAAATAAAAGGGCAGCTGAGAAACACAACAATGTCATGTTCTCAAGCTGTACCACAGTGATCAGGACAGCCAAGACTGCAACCAAGTTTGCAGCAGCGGGAGGAGGCTCTAGTCAAGGAAATAAACTTGTAAATATCTACACTATTGGAATGTTTAAGGGGTGGGACAGCACACTGCACTTGTCTCTATCATACTCCACCTCTGAAAGGTCTGGGAGTGGTGAGGCAATGGCAAGCGCACTAGGGACCTGTCCTTCAGGGGGAGGAAAACATTTAAAGAGCACTGGGCAACTTTCGAAGCACTCTGAAAATTTACTGCTGTACAGGTGGTTCTTTACCCCACCTCGTTCTTTGAATGACTCGTCTGTTTCTTGCTGAGGAGCTGGGGGGCATGGCAGAAGTCAATCCAGCAGAGACTGATTTAAGGGCTCACGTCCCAAAACGGCCACACGCCTCTGGGTCTCTGGTAGAAAACGGGGAGACCCAAAGGGGAAACGGAACTCGCCTAGAGCTGGAAAGGCCCAGATGAGTCCAGGACGGACGGGAAAGCAGCCAACCATAATGCAAAGGCCAAGCGCAGCCCCTGCCCCCGAAGGGCCAAAACGACGCCGGGAGGACGAGCAGGGCCCGCATGGAGTGGTCTTCCGGGAAGGGGTCTAGGGAGGGGCGCAGGCAAGGGACAGTTAGGCACAGAAGGAGATGAGGCACCACCTCAGCACAGGGAAGAGCAGCGGCCATGTTGGTGGTGGGGGGCGACGGGAGCGCGGGCCCGACTGGGGGACTACGACCGAGCCCTCCCTCCCGCAGCCCCCACCCTCCCGCAGCCTGCCGTACTCACGCCTTGTCCACCAGCTCCCGCACTTTCCACATGTTCAACATGGCGCCGACCGCCTGGAGACCTCCCTGGCCCCGTTCCCTCCGCCGGACTCAGGAGGCCCCGCTTAACGCTACCGCCTCCGAGCCAGGCCCGCTCCGGGCCGCACCGCCACCGCCGAGCGAGGGGGACGCGGCGCCGCTAGCGGAAGTGGCGCATCTAGTGCCGCGTGGGCCGCTGGGAACTGGAGTTCGCGGGGAGCGGCCTGCCCCGGCGCGCAAAGCCTGATGGGAGTTGAAGTAGTGCGGCCCTGGGGGTGGGTGCGTCCGGGTTCTGTCTTTGTCGCGAGGGTCCCGGGCAACGTTCCGCTGCCGCGGAAGGGCGGGTTTGTGGCCTTGTCGGTGTGAGGAACGCGAACAGCCCCCGTCTGCTCCTTCACACCACTGCGACATCCAGCCGGTGGGGAACTTCGTGACCCGCAGCTGAATGAGGCCCAGGAGGGAGAAAGATCTATGTAAATGGCCGGTTAAAGCACAAACACAGGTGTAAAACTCATGCCTGACCAGAATATGATTTTATACCCCGCTTTTGCTGTGAGGCGCTCATTTAAGAGCAGCTTTCTGTCCTTGGAACTCTTGTTGGCTGATTGTAGTGTATGGAGCACAGTGAGTTTTGGATGGACTTTCCAGATGCCCCATATGGACCGAGATGGGGATTTCTGCCACAAATGTCACACCCAAAGGCAGATTAAAGGTTTGAGTTGTGCAGAGATCATTGTGACACAGCACACGGAGGAATCTTGTCTCCACCGGTCGAGAAAGACCGAGTCAATTGACAGAAAGCCAAGAAATGATTACATCCATTACAGCTGCCTCAGGAGAATGTTAACCGTTTTAATGTACTTGTCAACAAGCACTGCAAGACCATCTTCAAATATTGAACAGGAATCACAGCTCCCTGGGTACAATGGAAGAAGTGAAGTCAGTGGTGTTGTATTCAGGACTCTTGGTTTCATTACAAACATTTGTTTGCTATCAACTTGTTTTCAGTGTGAGTTTTGAATAATCGGTCATCGCGGGGGGATTTTCTTCTCAAGAGTAGAACACTCTTGCCTATTTCTTTGCAAGGCACAGGACGTGAGCTGAGTGCCAAGTCACTCAGTAAGATATTCACAGAATCACAGAATCACAGAGCATTAGGAATTGGAAGGGACCTTGAAAGATCATCTAGTCCAATCCCCCTGCCAGAACAGGATCACCTAGACCAAGTCGCACAGGAACATACTCAGGTGGGTTTTAGAGGCAATGTGTAGCTGTAAACCTATTTGCCATGTGATAGTTTAGTCAGAGCAAGCAAAAAAAGGTGTGAGAAAGACCAGTAGCAACTGCATTTACTGATCCAGTAATAGTCACCTATTTTAAAAGCTGCTAGTCCTTTGAACTATTAAGGAAAGCTAAAGGGCTGATCACCTCCTCAGTTTCTGACATCTATTATACCATGGCTTTCATAGTTTCCATCTCCTGAATATCTCGGTGAAATCTATTTGAGTATAGAGGAACATCCTGAAAGGATCATGAAATCCAGAACCCTCTCAGTAACAGCAGTAGGTATTAGATGCCCATGTAAAGAATATAAACACTGGTTATTGTGGATAGATCCATTCCCTGATACATCTTTCCATTTTCAGCTTTCTGTGGTTTCGGGACTTGGGTCTGATTATTGGTGTTAAATCTTTCTGGTTAGTGGCACTGGATGGCCATTTGTTTATGAATTTAACTGATTATTTTTGAATCCTTTTTGATTAGCTTATCCAGCAGCGTGTGGCAACGAGATGTTATGACTGTTGCGTGAAAAAAATCAGTTCCTTTTGTATGTTTCAAACCTTCTGCTTAATAGAAATTACTAGTTCAAGAACTGCGAGAACTTGTGTGTAACAATCTCTTATTTGCTCCTTTCCTTGTCCATTGTGAATTTAGAAATCTGTCAGTGTCCTACCACACTGTTTTCTCCACTGAACCCAGAACTTGCTGTACACTTAGTTTCCCCTCCATACTTTTTCAATTCTACTGTATCATTTTTGAAACTGCAGGTCAAGAACGAGCACTACGTGCAGTAGTGGAAACACTGAACCATCTAGTGATGATTTCTGTTTGGGTTTTTTTTCCTCACTTCCCTTCATAAGTGTTCTTAACACAGATTGCCTTTTTGACAGATGCTGAACTGTGAGATGATATTTTAATCTGGAGGGCAGTATCTGTGGTGGCTGGTTTTGGATGGTGCTTAACTCAGCACTGGTTTTGCTGCCCTCACAAATGTGGTGTATATGTTGGCATGTGCGCCCTTATGGCATGTGCAAAGGATATCCTTTGTTTCATATTGTGACACATGTCAAAGCAAGATGGGCGAGGACTCTTGCACTATGATATCTGTCTTTTTTTTTTTTTCTGTGAATAAATCGAGGACATTGCCTTCAGGAGTAGAAGATTATGTTTATAGTACCTATTTAAATTAAAAATCATATGAAGTATTTTAACTGGATCTTGCAGAAACACAGCTTTTCTAATTTGGTAGAGATTTTTTTTTAAAATTTGGTTTCAATCCACATTAGGTCAAAAATCAAATTCCTAAATCCATTTCTGATGAACTGCGAGTTGCCTGGATTCTGCTGTGGTGCAATTAAATTGTTTTTGTTAGTGCTGGTTTCCTTGAGCAGCTGCAAACAGCTCCCGTAGTTCGAAGTGCTGGAACAGATCTGCCAACTCATGATGGGCTGCATGAGGCAGCTTGCAGAGCCTAGACTGTTGCGGCACATGCCCCCATAGTCCAATCCCCCCACGCATGCCTGTTTTCCCACCAGGGATGACATTTGAACTGCAACAGTTAGGGGTCAATAAGCCACCAGAATCTGGTTCATTTGTTTGTTTGTTTACAAATCTTTGTTTCCATCTAAAAAATATTAGGCGCCACTAGACATACACTTCCGAAAAAGAGAATAGTAAAGAGAGAGTATTTTAGATGCAGGCATAGGAGAATAACATTATATGCAGAAGAAAGGGAATGAAGATGGAATTTAAAAGCAGTTAAGATCAAGGTGCATACCTTTTTAAGCATTACTAGTCTGGATGTAGTAATGGGGCAAGGAGAGACGACTGGCATTTATTGTCAATTTTAAGGTATAGTAAAAAGCAGGTCTTTATGTGAGATTGAATGCAACATGACTGACAGTAATTTTGCCATCCCCATTCTGTCAGGTGCTGATAAAGTGCATGAGCATATGTATAATTTCTGAATGATGTGAAGACACTTTCTGGTTCATAAGTAGTTCCTTTAAAAGAAAGATCTGATCAGTGTAGGTAGAGGGTAACGCAGTTGCAAAGCAATGCAATATTCAGCATAACAGGTAGTAGTTGTAATATATATCATGTAGACGAACTGTACTTTATTATAATTTGAGCCATCAATTACAGGAGAAGCAGTTAGAGAAATAGAACTAATTTGAACACTGCAATAGAGTTTGCACCTGGCTCTTCCAGAAGTTAATATGGGCCATTTGGTGCACAAAAAGTCTTGCACATTCCGAATGCCTGGAGAGCAATATTGTTGTTAATATTAACCGTATTAATTCACAGTAGAGAGACATCCAAGCCAGTGATTAACTTACAATTAAAATCTAGGGGATAAAAGAGGAATGTTAAGGCAAATGATGATTTGGCAGGGGAGGGAGGCCATGGCACCAACTACTGAGACAAACCTTTCATTTAAAGCAGTATTTGTTTTCATGATTTCATAAAGCTCCACTTTTTACCCACTTGCACAGCTGGAGTCTGAATTTCGTAAAGTCTGTTTGTTCTAAAAATTAGTCAATAGGGCAGAAGTAACATTGAAATAATGTTCTCAGCTTGTAGGCTGGTTTAGCATCCCAATCTGTCCTGAACAATTGCAGCTTCTCCAAATCCAAATCTGGTTTTCTCTACCACACACCCCCCACCCACAAACACACCATGTTACAGAGATCACTTAGTGAGCTCTTTCAGAACTTTCCTGCTCTGCTACATACTGGTTCTGCCTCTGGCAAAAATGACAAAATCTTCCTGTCGCTTCTATGGTTGTAAATCTGCCTATAAACCTTCCAGCACCTGGGTGTGTATCACACTCATCCCACCAGGAGAGAACCTTGAGGGGCAGGCAGTAATTGTCAGTGAATATCCCCTGAAGTGTGGGAAGAGCAAAAAGGAGTGACCGATGCTGTCCCTCTTAACACAGCCCTCTTTCCGTCTACACTGAAGGCTTACACCTATTTACTAAAAGCATTTGCATGGCCAGGACCTGTCTGTCTCACTATAAAGGAAAGTAGGTAGCAAAATTCTTCAAAGTTCATTAAGAAATGGAAATGATCGTGTTTTAAGCATTAGTGCCAAGATAGTAACTGCCCATGTTACGCTTGTGGAAGACTGGGAGTGCCCAGGTAGAGGTGATGACTTTTCTCTGAAGCTGGGAGGACAATTCTGCTACTCAGAGCTGCTTCTGTTAGGGTAACACCAGCAGTTTTCTGCAGGAAGTCCCCGCAGGGAGGCTGTACTGAATGTTCACACCAGTCTGTATCCAGCCCTGGTGCTGCTTTATTTTCTAACCTGCAGAAATGATGGTTGATTCCGTTCTGTGGGCATACTGCGGATTTTGTCTTCTCAAAATCTTTAGAAACACTTAAATCATTTTACTTTCATGAGGAGAGGTGATTAGTACTCAAAGTGAATTACAAGTTTATGCAAAATTCTTACAAGTTTCCTGAAAATAAATGACAGAATAGGAGAGACCTTATTGTTACTCCTCCTGAAAAAGTAGCGCAGGCTGAGCTCAGCCTTTGAATGGAAAGCATTTAAGGTCAAGATCGTCTTCTCAGGAGTCTCCATTGTCCAGTAAGCAGTAAATTCTGCTTTTCCTGTGCCTAGGGCATTCATAATGTTCATCTTTGCAGTGGATTCCCTGATGTCTAGAAAGGGGTAAATTCCCCACTGCCGAAATATTGCCATTTAATTATCAAACCAATCAACTGTGAGACAAATGTCCCCGGGGAAACAGTCTTCATTAGTTCCACTTTTTGCAGAGTTACATGGAGGTTTTTTTGGTTTCTCATTTTCTCCCACATTAGCAATTGTCAGTGTGTGCATGGTTCCAACTTAGGATGAAAATGTGGCTTTTGGGGATTGGGAACAAACAACTAATATTAGGTGATCTGAGCTTTCTTTCACTGTGATGATGTGGCATTATCTGACACTTTCCTGGGGAAGTTTTGCAACCATATTTTTTTGAAGTGCTCCTGCTGTTATAAGTGTAAAATATTGGGGAAACCCCTCTGAATTACATCCTGATGTCATAGCTATCTCGGTCATGTCCTCAGACTTCCTTTAAGTGGCTGTGGTATTTTCCGAGGGAAATTTAGGAGGCTATATTTAAGATGTGACCCTCAGAGTAGAATTCTCTCCCTGCAGATGAGTCATGCACGATCTTTATTCTTGTCACAAAAACTCATCCTCAGTTTTCTTATTCTTTTGTTTTACCTCCTATGTAATCTAAAAATCTACAGCCTGAACTGTAATATTATTTACTATTCTGCAGCTGTTCCAATGAGTTCTTTTGTCCACTGACCACCATCCATCTCTCTCTAGCATTGAAATTCTACAGGAGGAGGAGAAAAGGACAGGCCACTGTCTGCTTTTTGTTACAGTCAGCTCTTGACAGGTTTGTCCTGTTTAGCAGTCTGGGTTTCAAGTTCCAAAATTCCTGTGACAGTGGCCAGAGTTAGAAAACTGGTAGCAGAACAGGGCTGAACCAGCGGCACATGCCAGACCAGTGAGGTCAGAATTCTTGGGGATGGTTGCAGCTTGTAAGCGTTGCCATTCGTTACATTGTCAGCTTGACTGTAGTCCAAGCTACTCAGCTTTGTGCCAGATCCCAAGCAAGAAAGGTCTTGTTTGCCCCATTTCCTAAGGATGCAAAGCTTGTGAGATCTTGCTGTGTGTATTTGTGTCTTCAGTCCCCTTGCAATTACTGCTGGGCTGATTTCAAACAAATGACATACAGGGGTGTCAGGCTTAAGGATATGAAGTTACACTTGGTGAAAATATACAGCTGTATGGAGAGAGATACCATGAATGTCCCTGTAAGCACCGAGTGGGAGTGAAAAGGCTGTAGTAGGAGTTCAGCTGGATGGCTAGCAATCCCCCCTTGGAGAGCACTGTTACAGCATTCCTGCTTTGTTCTCGCACAGGAGAATCCAACCACAACACACAAGAGTACAAGAAAAACAGATCTCTTTTACCACTCATTGAAGACCTTGTTCCTCTCTGGTCTGGCTATTCTCATATACTTTAACTAGTATCACAAAATGTCTTACATGTCCCACCAGATAAAGCCCTCCTATGGCTTTCCATGAGCTGTGATCAGTGAGAGGATAGTGCTGTTGTCATGCTTCCTTCTTGGCACTTAAAATCACCCCCTAAGCAGGTGATAGCAATGGCAAATCAAAGTCATCTTCAAGTTGTTGTCCAGTGCAACTGCTATTCAGCAAAACAGGAAAACATGGTCAGTGGAATCACTGCACCTTTTCATCTTAAAGGTCATACATACATGATTTAATGGATGGAAGCTAGCAAACAAAAATAAGAAGTTGTGAAAGCAGTGTTTGAACACCCAAAAATTTGTCTCATTTCACTGAAAATTAAAACTGCCATCGTAACAGTAACACTTGGCAAGATGGTCTTCGAACTGCTTTTTCAGAATGTTTAGTTGGACTTGGATTGAAACACAGAAGGAAGAGACATTTTCACAGACTGACAGGCTGGGCCTCTCCACCCTGGAATTTTCCAGCCAGTTTGCTCTCTTTCTATCTCAAAGCAGAAAACAAACTTTAAAATGTTGCACTTTTGGTTTTTTCCCAACCACAGTTTTTAATTAGATCATATTCCAAAGACAAGAAGAAAGTGCTGCTGGTTTTTCTACATTCAGATATTAAAAAACCCTATTTAATGAGTTTCTTTTCTCGTTATCTATTCACATAATAATTTTTGTGCATCAACAGGAAAACAGTGTAAATGCAAGTCCTTAATGAAGGGTCCCCACTTGAGTAACTTCTGTTAGTGGGAGGAAATGGTGCTTTGGGGACTTTACTCCATGCTTCCCTTATCCTTCTTTTCTATTTTAGTTGCTTGCATCAAATGTGGTTGTTTTGGTTCATGTTGCTTTACAAAAATGAGGTTTTAAAAAGCTGCTGTTGACTGTTAGTATTTTACAAAAGCAAACTGCAGACACCACCCCCAGAATAAAAGCTGCTGAAGTTTTAAAAAATAGCAAAGCTGATCTCTCAATAAACTTATGAAGTTTATTGTCAGGTTAAGAGGAGTGTTAGATGGAAAAAAAATAAAAAATGAACTGCACGTATTTCTTGTGCCGTTTAAAAGAACCAGATTCAATTCACTGGGAGCTTAGTGGATGTATTCTTGCAGCATTGAGTAACCTTATCCAAAGTTATTTATTGCAGCTTCATTCTCAGGATTATTTGGTACTGGCCATTATAAGGTAAAAGAGTGAATTAAGTAGATTGATCATCTCCAGTTCCAAATTTCTCTGTGTGGTTCTCAGCTGTTGATTCAGCATTGAGGGACCTTCAATTCTAAGATCTCAGCAAAGAAGATGAGAACTTCTGTTCACTCTTTCTCTGATCTTGAAGCTTTGGAAATAAGATGATTCTCATTTCCAGCTGCCTGTCTCTTCCTTGTGGAATAATTGCCAGACAGATGTAAAATTTTGCCTTGCATGCAGTACCACCCAGTAAAGCAACTGTTACACAAGACCATAATGCAGTGGCCTGGTTAATTTTGTGCCAGTTGTTTTACTCTTTCTTCATTTGCAAGAGTTTCATTTCCTCTTTTTATTCCCATTGGTTTGACTTTTACTGTCTCCACTTGTGTTGTGAACTTCGTGCTTACCTTTGGATGAAGGCTTAAGCCTGAGATGAAAGAGACAATATTAGCAGTCCTTAAGGTTTGAGGTGCTTGTTCACTACAGTCCATCAGTTTGGGAGCTGCCTGTTGGTTTGGAAGACAGGAACAGGAAAAGAGACTATAAATGCTGTGAGCCTTGAAAAAAACCTTCTGCTGTTGGGCAGAGGAAAAAAAAAAGCCACAACAAAAACAAAGATGTAAGAGCTCTGGAGAGGCAGGAGTTGTCAAAAAGCCTTGCCCATCAAACAGACTTCAGAGAACCATAGCAGATGAATTTTCAGTAGCAGTCAAATGTAAGAGTGTAGGAAGTTGACATGCTGTCCCTTGGAGAGCCAAGGTATTGACAAAAGACATGCAAACTTGAAAACTGTACATTTCTGGAAAAATCCATCCTGACAAGTGACTGCACTTAAGTCGCCAAATGGACTTCACCCATGGGATGAAACTCAATTATTGTTGCACATCCAATGAATCCATCCATGGAGAAAGCACATGGCCAATAAAAGGGAACCATTCAGTAATCAGATCTTTCAAAAACTATTTAGCTCTTTGCCACTGAGTACCTGCTATAAGTGACATGTGCTTCCCCACAAACCTGCTTGGCTCCTTGACTTGCTGGTTAGAAGTGCTGAGCCATTCCAAGCTGATCTGGAGCACAAACACATCCTGCACAAGGCATTCAAAAGAATTTCAAACAATCCTTTCGAGCAGACATCAGGCATTTCAGCTTTTTTAACTGCAGTCTGTATTTAGTGTATATGAAGGACACTTTTGTGCTTGGTGTCTTTTTATGGTATTGGCAGTAGGAGCTATGTAATGCTAAAAGGATTGTGTTAAATGGTTTAGCCCAGAGTTCCAGTAAAGGGTCTGTTAAGTAAGAAGGCTGCAAGCTCTAAGTCATTAGGACACTCTTCCATTTTGAGTGAGGAAATGTCTAGTGTGCAGCTGCTGCTCAGTTTATCTTCCCATACCAATATTTACTAGGTACCATCTCTCTTCCTTTGAGATTGCACTATCCTTTGCACAATCTGCACACTTTTTATTTGCCATCCTCTTGATATCAGCATGGGCACAGTTGCGATCTTGAATAAATCTTTCTTAGTAAAGTATCTCTTTTGGGTAATTTCTATTTTCTGCTTCACAAATGAAAGCCAGCTCTGCTAATGGCATCTAAGCCATTTGCTTTAGGATGTACTTGCACACGTGTTTGTTTTGTAACAAAAACATCCTTGTGAGACTGAAACACTGAAACCGTTTGCAAAACACAACAGTGTCTGGCAACAGATGCTTTTAAGAACACAAACTTTAGGTACAAGTGTCTCACAAGTTCACTGAGTTGCTGTGGCCAAATTTCGAACCTTTGCTTCTATTCCTAGCCATCTAGTTCTCTGCTGTGTTTTCACAGATCTGTCATAGTGCTTTTTGTAAGATGTCATTCTCTAGAATAAATTTAATTTCCAGTTTTCTTGACAATTCAGAATGCAGTTTCCCTCTAATATGTGAAATTTCAGTTCCAGCACTGTCTACACACACATGTGGGGAGATGCTCAGACATCTGCCCCCCACCCATCAATAAAAGGAAAAATGTCGTGGGGACTAAGCTGTATTTTTTTTATTCTTGACTTCTTTTTTACTCCTATTGTTTCAACTAAGCTTTTTTCACAGTCTGTCTGCCTCTTTATTTCTGTTCACAAGCTGGCAGTTTGGTCTTGGAACATTCTCTGAGCTGCCAAGCAACAAGCTTCTTCTTATTCAGATTTTCAGGGAAAAATGAGCACATGTGTTTACACTGGCACCCTGACATAAGTCTGAGCCCACTCTCAAGACCAGAGTTATCAGGCACTATCAAGTCAGGCAATAGTGATGAAGGATCAAGCATCAACCATCGTGTTTGCACTATCCCAGCTGCAAAGCCAAGAGCTGGAGAAAACAGTTTTATTCATGTGGTACAAGTGGATATGAACAGGGTACTGGATTTAACTGGTTTCAGCAGTTGGTGCCCAGGATGTGTCTTCATTTATTGATATATTCAGAGCCAAAGGCTGTTTAACATTTCTAGCAATTACAGTAGCAATTTTATCTCAGCAAACTAAAAATTCCACTTTCTTTGACAAATCTCTTTCGGGAACTGAAAACTCTGCCTTCAAACCCAGTAGCACATTTTCATAAAAACATTCCATATTTGCTTCTTATTTGTGTCAGATCTTCTCCACATTCAAAGCTTATCTGGCAAAGTTGTTTATCTAACATTCTTCTCAGCATTTGTCTTCAAAGATACTGTGACTCAGCACAACAAGAACATAGTATGCAAGTCTACCATTAAGCAAATATTTTTCATTGTTTGCAGAATCCCTAGAATTCAGCAGAGGAACTGACTGGTATTTGAGCCAAGAAACATCTGAATGTCATGTAAAGTTCAGTTAATTATTTTCTAAATAGTCACCAGCACTGGTCTAGCTTAGAGAAGGGTTCAACTGGTATTGTTGTGATCACACTGGAGCCCTTCAGAGGAGGAGAATGTTTGCTTTCACTTCAGCCTGCTTAGTTTCACATTGGGAAAAGCCATTTCAGCAAAAGGTGCATTCTCAAAGACTTAGAAAAACTATGTGGTCTTTAAAAAATTGCACCGTTGTGCTTCCAGGGAATCAGCTTAGTCTGATTAGTACTTGCTGCATATTCCATGTGCCCTTCTTCCAGAGGTGCCAAACCAGCTCTGGCCACAGAAAAATCCAAGTGACCTGCTTCATTGTCATCTCCCATATCTCTTGTTTGTGGCAGCATAAAATAAAGATGAAACACTTCAGAGCTCAAAGCCATGAGGCCTGAGCTTTCTGGCTCTGCTCCCTGACCTACTCGTGCAGTGCTGCAGAGCTGGGCAGCTGATTATAGGAGAGTTGTTCTAGCAGCAATGAGTCAGTCTCAGAACACACCCCAGCAGGTCAACTGCTCTGACCTCAGAGGTTCCAAAGGTAGCAAAGAATCAGCTGATTTGTAGATTATAGTCCAAAGGTGCAAGGTAAGCTTGACAGTCTGACTTTGTTCTATGAACAAAACCCTAAAAATCAACCTAAGGAGCATGGGAGCACACCCTTGCTCAGGTTTGCAAAGGTATTTAAGAGTACAAAGATGCACAGGCACCTAATAGGATTTATAAAAGTGCCTAAGGGAGTTTGAGACCTAATTCTCATTGGCTGTCAATGGGAATTAGATGTGTAATCTACTTAAGCAATTTCAAAATCCCACTGGCTGCATCTTTCCATAGCTAAGTACCATTACAAGCCTTAGCTTTAATGAATAGAATTATTATTATACTTGGTTTCATTTCCTAAAATTCTGATCATGGTATGAAGGTTCAGGAAAAAACTGCTTGACTGCAAGCACAGATCGGTGCTGTGGAAATTATGTGTCAGGGAGGAATAACCAAGCTAGCCCAAAATGCTACCAGGGCGTTTGTGTACTGGTCAGCTTGGTTTTGATGTGTATCATGTAAAAAATGCAAGCAACTTGGTGAAGAAAAGTTCTGTTCACTCACAGCAAAGTATTAATAAAATCAAAAGTGTCCAGAGGCTGTGAGTAGCCAGTTGAAAGGTTCCATGTTTCCTGCAAAGAGCATATTGGCATCTCTTCACCACTCCATGGACTGTATTAGGTCCCATCTGCTGCTGGAGAGAACTCACTGTTTTGGGCAGTACAAAGTCTCTTTGGTTCTGCTATTTTGGTCAGGAAACCCAGACATAGGCTACAGAGCAGAATTTAACTAACAACATCCCTTTCCTTTCCCTTTTTCTTGTTAGGCTTTAGGCTTGGACCCAAACAATAGCAATCATTTTTCTATCTGTACAGCTTTGCAAAAGCTGTGAAAAGCTTGATTTCCCTATATTCCTACATGATGTAGTTTTCATTAAACCCAACTTGAACTTGCAATTGTTTATCCACTTAGCTTTCATGTTCAGAGTTGTGTTATGAGGAGTCAGTTCAGCATATGAAAGGGGCTGAAGTAATGGGGAGAGGAAGTATTTGGGATAGGTTTCTACATTGTCTGAAGCTGCAAGAAGGTACTCATTGCTTAAAGGGTTTCTGTAAGTTTGTATGAACAAAGCGAGGTGCTTGAAGTGCTTCTTGAGCTTGGTGGAATTTGGAAGTTATAACAATCAACAATTCTTCTAGAATGTCACGTGTGTGTCTGAGCAGTCTGAGTGAGATCCTTGCTCAGAGGCCCCTGCCCAGCAGCACACCATCTGCATGTAGCTAGTGGCTCCTACATAGTGATTTAAATGGGCTGAAAAATTGGCCAAAGTCTTTAACTACATGGTTATGAACTTTTTGTCCTATCTTATCATGTAGAATGGTTAGAGAGGACGCCTAAGGACTGCTAAAAAGGACAGTAAGTTCTTGTATGGGAAAGCGAGTCAGCACTTCAGAACATTTGACAATATTCTTGCAAATGCTGCTTTTTCCTGTGTCACTGTTGTCGTTTCATATAGAGAGTGGTTATAACCAGCTGGTAAATCATTGTAGGCCAGCCTGACACTTGAAACACAAATTGCTCTTCTCCAGTGTCTCACACCAGAGAGAATTTCCCAGAGCAGGATTTCTTATCTCCTGGTCAGAACTCCTACCACTGCAGCACCCACACACGCTCAGAGCTGAGCAACCAGTCTGCTGTGCAGGATGGTCTCACTTGAGGGTCAGTACAGTGTTTTGAATCAGAAAGAAAAGGGTACGCGCTGAATGTGTCTGTAATTCCCACTGACAGACCTCCAGGCAAAGAAAGAGCTATAGCAAACCCAATTCAGTTTTACTGTAGATTGTAACTGCCTGCTGAAATATTGCTTCAGCCAGAGCTTCTTCCCAGCACACCCATCGCTGAGCAACAATGTGTGTCCTTTTGCAGAGAATGGAATTGCCCTGTCTGGCTCTTGAGAAACACACCAGCTGCACTTGAGAGGGTGGTGGGGTGAATGTTAAAGGAGCTCCGCAGCCCCAACAGAACCCAGCTGGGTTTCCACTGACTGTGGAGGAGTCACCCTTGCCAGAGGCAATGGCATTGAGGTGCGAGGGAGACACACCATTACAGGGAGGAGAGGAGATACTTTTATACAGAAGTCAACTGATCTGCAAGAATAAGAACAGACAGCTGCTACTTCTTTTTTATTATTATCTTTTTTTCTTATGTCTATGATTTGATGCTAATGAACTGAGGGGTATTAGGACTAACTGCTTCCTGGCACAGAGTGCACACATATTGTGCAAGAATCCTTTCAGCTCAGCCTTGCTGACATGCTTGGTTCTGACCTCAGACATCTCAAGTTTTTCCAGTCCTGAGAGCCCCTATAAGTGAAAAAGCTTGTGTCGGTGAAACTGTGCCAAAGTACCTGAGGAGCTAGGGCATACTGGAAAGACTGGGTTACTCTCCCTATGATCTCAGGCAGGGGGTTGAGTCACACCACAACTCTGGGATGTTTGTCTCCAGTAGAGGGAAAAGAGGCATCAGGTGGGATATGGGGGTTTATTTTGAGTGGGGCGAGTGAACACACTGACTGCCAGCAGGCAAATGGCTCGGTTTCTTTATTTCCAGTGGAAAATATTTCAATTACAATTCGGGTTTTTTTCTTTTCATCAACATTTTTCTTAGATCCTTTTTAATTTTCTAAATAAAAGAAAATCATCCTTGGCATAATAGTAGGTGAATACTGCCATGAAAAAGCCAGTTCCCACTAAATACCCTCTGCTCCTTCCATAGACATTTTCCAACAAAAGGCTCTGGAATTTGAGCTGTTCCTGCATGTGCTCCAGATGAGTTTTACTTGGGGTGGCTCAGGTTCCTTCCAGTTTCTTCATGATTTTTTATTACTGTTACTCAGATTTGGCATCCCTTGAAGAGAACAGACATCTTCCTGGTGATTCCACAAAGACTGACTGAGCTGTAATTGCTGCATCATAGAGGAGGCCCAGGTTCTAATTTCTCCTCATCTCTTCCCCTCCTGATAATAATCACCGATAATATATTTTCACTCTCCTTGGCTTTTGCCTGTCTTGACTGGCAATCTACAGAACTAATCCTCCTGCCTCACTAGGGGTTTATAACCTTCTCTCTGAATATACCTCTCAAGAGCCAGATTTTGCTTTTTTTGTTTTCACCCACTTCCTCCCTTAATTAGTAAGAAAATGTTAGCTGACAGTTGGGAAAACCTGTCCACACAGTTTTATTTCTCTGTGGTTTATCTGTTCTGAGTTTCTCTTCATAATTTCATTTCGCAAATGTCCTTGAAAAAACATTTTATTTGTCCATCAAGTCCAAGGACAGCACCTGTGTCTGTGAATGTGGGGTCATACATTGTGTGTAGCTAGGAGTATTTTGGTGAAACATCTCTCTTTCTTGGCTCTACTGTTTGAACTGCCCATCACAACTGCAAATACATTAGTTCCTGTATATGGGGGGAAAATCTGACATTCAGTTGACACAGTCATTATTTTATAAAACTGTTTACCTGCAGTTGCAAAGAGGAGTTATCCATGTGTATGAAAGGAACCACTGCTGGAGAGGCTGAGAGAAAATGGTTTAATACCATTCCTTGTTTACTCCGCTTGAAGGTTCTGCTTTGGCTTTGAGCTGTGTGTGGGCATCTGTATTTATCAGCTTTCCTCACCATCTCTTGATCACGTTAGCTCTCTTAAATCACTGCAATAGCTTTAATGTTTTTTACCCAATTGCTCTGAAAGAGTTGTTAGTTCTGTTTGGAGAAGAGAGTACTGAGACTGGAAGTTGTACCAGGTCTGATACCCACATCCCACCCCTTATTGCATGTTCAGTAGTTCTCAACTTCTGGACCAATTCCGAGCAGCTGAAGGGCTGCGTGACACAGGGGAGACGTCACTGAACTTGAGCTGAAGGGGCCTGGGATTGATTTGAAATTCTATTTTGGACTATCTGGATTTAGCTAGTCAAAGTTTACACAGCTGTGGACAAATCCAGCTGTGCTGGGAGAAGATGTTGCTGTTCCCAGGAGATCATCATCATTATCTAGCTTGCCAAAGGTTACTGCCCTAGCCATTCTGCCAATGAAACATCCATCCCATGGGTGATCCTGAATTCAGGCAATACCAGGTGGATGAACTGATCCAAGTGATTCTGCAGGAAGCAAGCTACAGCACACAAACACAAGCGTGTGCATCAGCATGTTCCAAGCAGGACAGGACATACACACTGTTAGATACAACACTGGCACATGGCTGGGGATGGGGTCTCACCCTGACACAACTGCCTGGAGAAAGGACATTGCTCCGTGGCTGAAATCACAGCATAACCTTTCTCAGTCTGTGTTTCACTCCTGGACTTGCGTCACCAGAGTAGACCTTGTGAAAGTGCCTCTCTCGCTCAGCGTTCGCTGCACAAACAAAATGTTTAGTGTTCATCCCACTGAACAGAGTACTATGAGTACTGGGGAAGTACAAAACATAGAGAGAAGAAAAATTTGTATCTTTTGAGCTATAAACAAGAATGAGTGAAAGTGGCAGAGTCTGACCAAAGCTCAGAGAATAACATTGGAATCTGGACTGAATTAAAACTGATTCTTTTTAGTGGGGAACTCGATTCAGAAACACTCTAACTGCTCTATCTGGCTTGCAGTAGTCTTGGAAGCACTCCTGCCAAATACATACAGTAAAGGTTGCTCTTTGAAGAATGGGAATGGAAAAAGATCAATTAGTGCTTCCTGCAAATGTAACATGGTACAGAAGAGAGAAAAGATTTTTCAGGCTTTTAAGTAGCCAAAAGTTGGCAGCAGTAACAAAAAAAGTCTTAAATGGATGGGCAAATATGGAAAGCAAACACATTTGCTCTGCTGAGCAGGGACAAATATATCTAGATAAACTAAGAGAAAGATTTCATTTTTGCCTAATCCTCATGGCATTTCCAGCCCACAGATTTCTGGGAATCTGGTGGAGGCCAAATTGCATGACATTTCTAGCCAGATTTGCTGACCAAGGACTTTAGGATCAGCCCTGAACTTTGGACGATTAGTCAAAATGAAATGCTTAGAGCTTAGCTATTAACAGAGTGTCTGGAGCTCTGTGCTGTGAGAGCTGAGCACCAGTCAGTTCAGTGCAAAGCTAGGAAGCCTGGCTGACAACTAACAGCCTTGCCTTTGTCCCTAGTAGACTCAGCTTAGACTAGATGTCTGGTTGACTTGCTCTTCTAGGGTAAAGATGGTCAGTGAAGGAAGCCACCAAATATATGGTACCCTGAAATAGTGTCTCCAATTATGTAGTCATCTGATCCTCACCTTCTGATTTACCACCTTCTGCCTTCTCTTCTCTTGCTCCATACTTCCAAGGTTGTTCCTGCTTCCTTTCTTCCTGTATTCCTAACCCAGAGAACTGAAGGCTGTGGCTTCACAGAATCACAGAATGTTAGGGGCTGGAAGGGACCTCTGGGAATCAGAAAAATCCCATTGCTAAAGCAGGTTCACCTAGAGCAGGTTGGACAGGATTGCACAGGCAGGTTTTAAATATCTACAGAGAAGGAGACTCTGCAACTGTTCTGGACAGCCAGTTCCAGTGCTCTGTCACCCTCAAAGTGAACAAGTTTTTCCCCATATTCAAATGGAATCTCCTGCATTCCAATTTGTGCCCATTGTCCCTTCTCCTGTCACTGGGCACTTCTGAAGATTCTGGCCCCACCCTTTAGATATTGATAAGCATTGATCAGATCCCCTCTCAGTCTTCTCTCCAATCCCTAATGTTTCTATGATTCTATGATTCTCCAGGCTAAACAGACCCAGGTTTCTTTTTGCCTTCTTCCAAGTTTAGGAGTGCAGCTGTTGCTTCCAGTTCCAGGGCCACCACTGAGCGTGGGCATGGCCCCCAGCTGTTTCTTTCCAGAGCTGCATCATTGTTCCTGTGTTAGGCTTTCCAGCTCTACAGGCTGACAATGCAGCATAGAGCCACCCTGCTCCGACTTGGAGGTGCTGGCTCGTGTCTGGCAGGACTTCTGTATTCATGTTCCATGTTGGACACATGCAGTGGCAGCACTGGAGCCCAGCTGTCTTTGGAAATGCTGTACCCACATATAAACTGAGCTGCACTTGGGCAAATACCTACGGTGCAGGTAATATGCAGTAATCTTCCTCTGGACATCTTGGAGTCAACAGTCTGGGCACCTGTCATAGGTACACAGAAGGGATCTCGATGGGAGTTGTCAGAGCAAGCATGATTCAGGCATGAAACCTTCGACAGGCTTGAGCGTATTTGGCATGGGGTCAAGGCTCTCACAACAGCTGTGCCCCTTTGCTAATGGTTTGACAAATGTGAGCATTTTCGCATTTGTCACAAAATCCCCAGGCCTGTTGCTTTCATGTTTCCCAGGGCTTTAATTCCATGCCAGTACTTTGGGCTGGGGGGAGAGAGGCAGAAGCAATGCTCCACAGATGGCTATGGCTGGAATATCCTGGGAAGCACTAATCCTCTGAAGACAAATATTACTTGGAGAGAGAGATTTTTTAATATGTGCTGCATTTCTCAAGCACTTTAAGTTGGCAAAAGCCAGTCCTGCGACATCTTCCACAGGGAGGTCCATTCTGCCTCCTCCTTCCTGGCCCATGGCTGCTCTTTTCCCTGTGCTGGCACCAGCACACATATGGTTGTGCAGTGAACCAGTCCAGGGAACTCTGCCAGGCTAAAGCTAAACAATTTCCGTTTCCCCAGGTTAGTTTCAACCTGGATGAGTTCCTTGATCTGGTTCATTGCAGGGCCACATGAACACTTGTGTTGGTGCAAGGCAGGCAGTAGTAGAGTGAGTGAAGAGGAATGTGGATTGGGGGTGAGGGAAGGAAGGGCCATTTCCTTTAGCAGTGGTACTGGTTTATGCTGGCTTAGAGACTTAATGTATCTGTTAATTGCTGAAACTTATGTGCTCCAAACTGTGTCACAGCTGAGAGATTTTCAGAAACAAGAGCCTCTCTCCCTTTTATAAATGGACCCTTATTTCTTAGGGTCTTTCTAGGTCTTTAAAGCTTGGTGCTCAGGGTCAAACTGAGTCTCTAATGTTATTGTGTCAGATAATTGACTGTCAACCTAGGCAAGATAAAGGGGAAAATGGAGACATGGAGAAGGGAAAAGTTGCTTCTAAAATTAAAGAGCACATTAGGAACAGAACCTCAATGACCCAGTATGTCTCTCTCCTTGCAGCTTGGTGCCCACCAGTGGCTTCCTTGTCTTTCTGCATAGCAAGAAGACTGAGTCAGTTGCCTGCCACACTGTGCTCATTTCCCATTGCATTTATGGTGCAAACTTATGTGATTATTTAAATATCAAGGAGGATAAATCTGCTGAGTGGCAGCTTGGTGAATGAGTTGTTGGAAGTTGGCTCATTTACCCAATAAAATGTGGTCTCATCCCTTTTATCATAGTAGAACTTTCTCTGGATTCACAGTGCTGTAATTGAAAGCAAGATCAGCCCCACAGACTCTAGAGCAGCATTAGCCAGTGTTCTGTCCAAATCATTCTCCTGGAGCTCTGCTAAGTTCATCTGAGGCATCCACTGAATTCTGGGGCAGAAACACTGCCTTTTGTTTATAGCTATAGCCAACAGATATCAGAATCTGTCCCATTAATGGAAAAATTGACATTGGCAAAAGTTTCCAGTATTTGTTTCTCTGCAGTAAATGAGAGATTATTTCAGTGGTGCTGGGCAGTTTCCAGGTCAGCGCGGCTGTTCTGCCTTTACGTGATTTTCTCTAACGTGAAGATGTGATGTGTTCATTATTCTCGGGGTGTGTGTAATTCACATGGAGTCAGTCCCAGGCTGTGCAGTTTGAAGGTGAGGTTCTTGTGCACAGACTGTGACCAAAGGCATAAGAAATTCCCCTTCTAATGAAAAAAAGTTATTTTTAGTTACTTTCTTCACCTTTTGTTTGGTTCCTTGGAGTGCTACTGCTTTCCACTCAGAAGACAATTTAAAGTGATACCTTACTATATTCCCATACCTCTTCCCACCTGAGGAGAGGTGTACTTGAACAGATTTGCATATTTATTGAATATGTGTTCCTAGTATGGCCACACTGTGACATTGTGTCTCATTTACAGCATGTTGCTGCTGGCTCTGTAGCTGCTAAATGAAAGACACTGTGAAAAGAAAATAAAAATGCCATGTGTTATATGTGGGCTACAAAAATGAAAATGACTGAAATATGGAGGGAAGTTGGGAGACCAGCATCCTGGAGATGTGAAAACTCATTAAACCATTTAAGGGAGGCCTCCTGAGTTTGTTGTTCAATTACTGTTAGTGATGAAGAATGTAAATAATTAGAATTTTCAACATCATGCAACATTTACAGTAGTAACTGTTTCAGAGCTTGGCTTTACTAAATCTTAGACAGGCTACAATAAAGGAGCTTAGATGAGGTTCACAGCACATCTCACACAAAGAATGTGTTGTGCATATGTGCTCAGCTTATTTGAAGCCCACAGCCTTTAGTCAACTCTGGCAAGGCTGAGCCAGTGGAAGCAAAAGGATGGTCTGATCTCACAAACATATCACTGTGAGTTAAACAGAAGAAATAGGAATGTGTACTCTTCACTGAGCCAAATGCATGGAGAAGTACTTGTCTGTCATATATAAAACTTTGCCTAGGAATGTTAGAAAAATTGCTGATTTCATTCATCGTCATCACCATGACCATAGCTTGAATCCTTTGAAGAGAACTTGAGGCATCTTTTGTATTTTATGGAACTGTGTATTTGCTGATGTGACTAGTTTCAACACTTTGACAGCAGACAGGAGTGCTAGGTTTGCTTGTAAATTAATTTTGCCAGTGGCTGAATTTCAGCCTCAGAGAGGCAGTTTAAGTAATTTCTGGTTTTGCCAATGCCAGCAATACAGCAGCCCACATGCTTAGTTATTTCATTTTTTCCTAGGTTTAGAACATTGGTTTATTAAACAAAAATATTAGCCCTTCAAATAGTAGTTAAATGGATTCGCCATTGGCATCTCTTGTTTTGCTGGTGTATCACTAACGAGAATCAAAGTGACCATAGATGTTTAAAGTGATAGAGTTGCTGTGATAAGAAAGGTTAAGAATTAATAAACCTAGATTTCTAGAGATTCTCTGAGACAAGTTCATGTAATCCCACAGACCAACTTGTCTTTAGCCTTTTTTACCCAATGGAGATGACAAAGCATTTAAGATGATCCAGAAGAGAGAAATGAAGCTAATTTTAAAATGCCAGGCAGTAATTTATTTGAAGGGTCTCATCGTTCCAGATTAATTTCCTATGCACTGTAATAGCACTGGTCCTTATAACTGTCTGGTATTCAGATGGATATTGCAGCTGAAAACTGTAAGTACTGTGTTAAATTTTAGCATAAGTTATTGGAAACTATAAATAAGATCTCGCTCTGATGAACATCCTTCGGTGATACATAAAGTAGTAATCTGAATAAAAAATCACAGCTTAACTATAATATCAAATAAGATTAATTAGTAACAACAGTGCCACACTGTTTTGGTTTAGTGTGAGATAAAATGTCTATGCTTAATGAAAATCTTGTGGCCAGGTGTTTTTTTTAATACATACCAGTGTAACTTAAATATTATTCCTTATTTATGCTGGTACAGGTGAGAGTAGAACCTGACCTCACATTATGAAAATCTTATCTCATAAAAATATTTTCATGAAAAAATATGACATTTAAATACCTTTACTTTAAAGAGTTTGAAGAGATTTGGTTTTTATAGATCTCCACAAATATTTCTCAAGTTTGTAACAAAATGCTGACAAAGATATTATCCTTAATTTGTTTCCCTCAGCTCCCACATTCTAGGCACTGTCATAGAGACAAGGAGAAATTACTTATTTTTTCATATATATTTTTAAAATGCATAAAATATTTTAACATTGCCAATGCTGAAAGATGCTGAAGGTTTCATTTGAACAGTTTGGTGCAAGGTTCCTTCTTTCAACAAGTCTGTGTTTCAAACCATGTTGTGTAATAACTTAAGCTGCCAACTATTTTGAAAAATAACTGCCTAAGTTGGATTCCTGTTAAGCAATCAGCTTTAATCCTCTGGAGAAATGGTGAGCAGCTTTGTTCCTCTTTGTCGAAGTCTAGTTTAACCTCCTTCATTTCTTTGTCTGTAATAAGTGTGGTTCATAGAGAAAGCCGTGCTTGTGCTAGAACCTCTGCTTGGACACAGGTCACTTCCGAGCTCCCAGTGCAGTCAGTCTGTGTGTGTTCACACGCGTCTTGCTTGTGATGAAACCTCTGCTTGGGGACAGGGCACTTCCCAGCTCCCAATGCAGTCGGTCTGTGTGTTCACGAAAGGCTTTAACCGATTGACCCTGATTGTTATGAAGGATTCTGAATACCACAGAAAAGGAGTTATACTTGGAGAACAGTTCCGTGGTTATCTTGAACCAATCTAAATGATCACAATGACAAGAGGATGGGTCTTGCTCTCCCCATCTCTATCTGGAAAGATAAGGATCAGCTGGGACCTGGTTTCACAATGATCTGTCTGTGCTGGGACTGGTACAACTTCTAGTTGTGCATTCTCTCTGCATTTGTTGTTGGTTCAGAGTTCAACTTGGCAGAAACTGATGACTCTCTTCTTTTTGTAGTGTTAGCTTTTGCCACCTTTGTGAGCTGAACTGGGTCATACAGGAGGGAGCCAAAAGAGCACCTTTTCCTGTGCCAAGAACGAAGTGGAATGTGCACATGACTTCAGTATAGTCTTCAGTATAGGCTTCAGTACAATAGACCTTGGCAAAGAGCGTATGAGAGCATCAGCACAAGAAATGTGTGAGTTTAGTCAATTACCAAAGGACATTGCTGTTGTGGTTAGCCATTACATTTGCAAACATGTTTGCATTTGATTTTTTGTTTAAGCATCTCTTTCTTGTCTGGGACACTTGTGCTCCCTGGTCTGGCAGCTGACAATTCATTTCCTTCTGCTGAGAGTCATCACACACTCCCCAGGGTTTCCAGAACAGGAAGAAGAGCATTGCTAGAGGTGCTTTAGCACCTACTAATGGAAGAATCATCAAAACTCTCGCTGGGGAAAACTTTTCTTTTGGAAGTGAAAAGAGTTAAATGATGGTAGGTGCTTCCTGACATGAAATGCAGCCCATGCGAAGTGACTGCTGCAGGAGAGAGGGGTTATCTTCTTAGGAATATACCCACCTTCTAAACACTGCATCTCTGCTGGCTTCTGTCTGCAAAAAGGAAACAATTTTTTTACAAGAACTGTAGCTGTTAACTATGAGATTTGGAGAGGATGGTAATGCAGCCTCCCTGCTCCCCTTCCAAAACCAGGACTGTAAGACTATTGTTGCAGCAAAAAAAGAAGGTTCTTGCTGAAAAACTCACTCCCTTGCATAGGAGTCCCTTGCATAGGACTTGGGTAAAAGGCTAATACACATCAACACATTTTTGATGTCACTGTGCTGTTCCCCTCGATTTGAGCTGACAGCTGATGCCAGGACTTGGCTATGTCTCCTCTGCATTGAGAGGAGTTTGGATGTCAGCTGCAAGGAGATGGAGCAAGCTTGGGCAGCCAGCCGTGAGCTGAGTGAAACAGTGAGGAATGACTCTTTGCTCCAGGGCGGAAGGTGCCATTGCTAGTCTGACCTTTTAAATGCAAAGCATTTGTCAGAAATCCAGAGAAAAGCAGCCTAACCAGTCAGAGTGGCTCTGCCTTGTGTTTATAGGGAAGCTCATCTTCAAGTAGACACACCTACCCCCCCAGGCCTGATCCAGACATTGTGGGCAAGTATCTCTGATGAAACTAGGGGCCCTTTGTTCCCTCCTGTTAGCAGGAGGAAAAAACCTTGCACCTTTGTATGGGTTCTTCATTCATTCCAGCTGAGAGACCAGTAACTCCCAGTCCCACCGCGGGAAGTTTTAAAAGGCTAACATGATGTTAAAAGCACCACGAGATGGGTGCAGGCAGCTCTAGTGAAACTTTCTTGTGGTTCATTCTTTAGATATCCTGTCCTTGGAACTTCAGTGCCCAAGGTCTGACACAGTCACCTCTGACTCCCTAAGCTACCACTTTCCAATGCAGATCTCCCAAAGTCTCACATTTTGAACTCTGGACTCATATGACTGAACTCCTGGCAGGCTACCACATCACTGTCTCATCAAGTAGTTTCTCAGCCTCACACCTTGGGGATCATGGCAGGAAGCTGAGGATGCAAATGGCAAGGCAGAGTCAGGTGACAGAAGCTGAAGTTTGTGCACCCTAATAAGTCCATCGGAGTACTTTTCTGCACCACAGCTGAGCTCCATCTGGTTCTCAGCTGGACATCTGACACATAACACGTATCCCCTCATGCATGACAGGTCCCAGGCTGCTCTGTATGGCAGTCAGTAGGATGAACCATCATTATGCTCCACCATGCCAAATATGCCTTTTCCAGTACCTTTTCCTCCCTCCTCCTTTAGATCTGATTTAAGCTGCTGCAGAGCTGTACCCTCAGTAGCCTCCTAGGGCCCTTGGAAACATTCACAGGTTGCACACTGTGGACTAATACATCAACACATTCCAGTCTCACTTTTAACTCTGCTTTTCTCTGCTAAGCCACTCAAGCATGCAAATCTCTGCAGATTAAGGAGGGCAGGACACCAGTTGTGAAGGGCCCCTTCCTGTGCCCTGCGTCTCTCTTCAGCATCATGCAGAACAATTCACCTTCCGAGCTCGTCCCCAAGGCCGGAGAGGGTCAGCAGCCCCTCAGTGACTTCTGATGGAGAGTAGCAGTTGTTCAGATCCTGCTGAACACAGACCTGGGTCTGCTCTCGTCGCTCCGTGCTCGGCCCTGACATCTAGTGGAACAGTTGCATTAAAGCATTTAAGGAGCCGAGCGGGAAAGGGCAGTTTGCTTCACTGCAAGGCTCGGTGGAGCAATCATTTCCAGTGGAGGCTGGTTTCTTTTATTGCACTTAATACTGCCAAATGATTCGCTGTGCGAGGATGGAGGAGGCCCCAACATGAACAAAAGGCAAAAAACCCCTTCTGGTCGTTGTTTTTTCCCTTTTCCATGAAACAGGAACTTTTGGCTGCAAGGTGAATGGTCTTCTAGCTGCAGTGGTGACAAACATCAGATTCACAGTTATTTCTTGATTAACACCATTAAATGAAAAACAACTGTGACACGATCCCAGGAGAACATAGGGTAAAACTGTCAGAGAGCTCATAATAAACCCTGTGAAAAATGCAAAACTGCTATAGGCTAAATTTTCCACCTGGCTTCTCAGAACACGTCTGTGCCACTTGTAACTACAACTGCTTGCACATGCGACCCACGCTCTGTCTTCACAGGTGAGAAAGGAGCTCTTGGTACATGGAAACATAAATATAAAAAATAAATATAAAGCAGATTTTTCAACTTCTCAGCTGGAAGCAATGTGATTGTCCTTCGTAAGGACATGCTGAAATACCTCATCTTGGCTGAGAGGACAAACCTGCTGTTCTGTGCTCTTGGAAGATTGCTAAATGTTTCAATGTCCTTTCTGTAGGCTCTGGAAGCCTTATGATGACAGTGATGACAAAGATCACCAACTGCTGTTGAGGTGCCACAAGAATCCTTATTTGTAATATTTGAAGCCTCTGCATTTGTGGTTCTGGTCACTGGCACAGACAAGTCAATTTTCCCATGGCAAGGAGTTGGTCTGAGGGGTTCCTGCCTGCTCAGACACAGACCGGCAGTGACCCTCCCACGTGCAAAACCAAAGTTCACAAAGACCATAACTCGATGGTTCTGCTCCTGCAAAAACAGGGACACAGAGCAAGGGGCAGGAATGCCTTGAATGGCCCCTGGAGCTTCCATCCAGGGCTGGAGTCCTCCAAGGGGGACACACTTCAAAGTGCTTGGCCAGGCAACTGTCTCGCTATGGTAACTGGTTCCTGCCTATCAGCTGACTCTGCATGTGAGGCACATCTTACTTCAGCGCTGATGCCAACAGAGGTGATTGCTGTGGCTGTGCTGTCATTGGCAACCTTCTAAACTGCTTTTGGCTGCATGTCTAGACCGTGCGAGTCTGATCTGAGGCAGCTTAAGCAGAACTGGGGCCAAAGCTTTGGTACTCTTTGAGGCTGCTACTTGATTTTTCCATCAAATGGGGCAGTGGCATTCAGTGCCAGGCGACACACCGAGTGCTTATTGTGCAGGGGGGAGGCAGTGTCAGAGAACTCCTATCCAGCAGTGGCATCTCTGCTGCTAATGTGCAGGGCAGTGCTGCTATCTCAGGGCTGTGGCTTCTACTGGAGGTTTATTTAGGTTTTGCACAGTTTGATCACTGCACAAGTCTTAAACAAGGAATTAATTGAGATTTTAATAAATGGTCACTGCATGCTAATTCAATACCCACTTGATTATTTAAAAATATTATGTGAAGTTTGTGTAATCGGTTACATTGGTACTAAATTAGCATATAAAATCTCCTGCAACTCTCATATGATTTAATGAGGCTGTTATCGTGCATGAATAAAATGGTGATTGATGAGTGAAAACCTCTTTTCTGAGCACGGAGGTTCTTTAATAAGGTCAGGAATATTTCTGACACGTATTGAGTTACTTGTGTTATGCAGGTCACTTTTTGATGGCAGAGTGACCCATGTGTATAATGAGGACTTTGGGATTGAAATGGATTCCTAACTAACCCAGCATGTGACTAGATTTGGACCTGCAGTCGCCCAGCAGCTCATGAAAAAAGAGAGGTCACTACTCTGTCCTGGCTGAACTCTCCTTTTAATTGCCAAGCACTGAAATGGACTGAACTGTAATTCAGATTACAAAAGAATAGAAAGTATAAAAGAAAATCAGTAATCTGGAATAGAAGGATTTGAAGCTCCTCCACACAGTAATCCTGTGATGCTACTTCCCATCCGGCAGGTCAGAGCTGTCTCATGTGTGGTCTGTCTTGGGTATGCTGAAAACCCAACATCAGCCCGGAGACAGCCCACCCAAAAACCCGCTTTCCTCCAGCTATAATTCCCATCTCCTACTGTTCTGGCAGCAGAAAGATTGCGTGTCTTGTGAGACTCTTTGATGGCCATTACAGGAATTGGTCTTGTGGTGTGTTGAACTGATTTGGGGCCAGAGTGTGTGGATGAAATAGAGCAAGTAGACTCATAAGACCACAGACACTCTAGTAGTGTGTGTGGAGTGAAGGCACAGAACCCTGCAATGAACCCCTTTGTTGGCACGTGTGAAGGTTCACTGGTGGTTGCTGTAAAGAACTGACACATGGGTAGGAACTGAGGGCTGCTTGCAGCAGGTGGGAAGTCACTTACCCTCCAGTTTTCCTTCTACTCTGTGCTGATGGCAGTGTAGTCAGCCGCGTAAGATTAAAATATGTGTACTGGGATCTGATGTAACTGAGCCCTGCTACCCTCACGTGGAAAGCAGATGTTCTCAAGTTTCCAGGTGCTGAGAAATGCTGTGTCAAGCTCATGGAAAAGCTTGCCAGGTAGTTGAAGATAGCCAGGTTTCTCATCTCCTGGGCACGCTCCCAAGCTAATGTTCAAATGCCTGATACAAGGCTGACAAACATCTGTCAAGGTTGATGTAGACAGAGCTGCTCCTGCCTTGGGGCAGGCAGATAGTCTAGGTGATCTCTTGAGGTCCTTTCCAGCCCTCATCTGAGATGGATTTCCTGGGGAAGTGGTGCTTGTACAGCCATTCTGCTTGTCTGCCTTCACCCCCCCAACAGTTTTGGAGCCAGTTGCCCAATTTCAAGCACGTTTGAACTCAGAGGTACTAAACTCTTAGAGCTTCAATGTCAGCAGCTAGGTGGAGAAGAAACACCCAAATTAATGCCCTTACTGAGAAATGCAGTTACAGCTCATCTTATTCATTCAGAGAGGCATCAACCCTCTAGGCAATTATCATATGTAATGGCCAACCTCTAGGCACAAATGGAGCCATGAAACACCCACAGCTTCTGCTGCCTTGAGCTCAGCTAATGGGATGGAGAAGGCAACTGTAGAAGTTCCTATGTGAGACAGGAAGGGGAGGGTCACATCCCCTAAGAGCTTAATTAGCTTTTTTGTTCCTTTATTAAGTTGCTTATGATTGTATGGTTGTCCTGACCACCCTCCATGCTGCCTGTTAACAATCCTGTGCTTTAGTTGCTTGGCTAACTTGGATCAAGTGGCAGCAACACGTTTTCCACAGTTGTCTGACTTCCTCCATCTGGTGATATCTGGTCTAACCTCTCACTCCCTGTGAAATGAAAAACGTGAAGGTGTCCAGAAGTGTGTTAGTATGTAACAGGGATACTTGTTACGTGGGAGGGTAAGAGTGGAAGAGAATATATAGCTAAGGTTGTGTGACAGTGTGTGTCTGTGACTCCTGAGAATCATACTACCTACAGCAGTCACATGCATGTGCTCAGCATGGGAAGGAAGCAGCAAATGTACCCAGGCTGATATCTCTTGTAGCCACATGTCTTGGTTCCCCAGGTCTGGGCTTAGCTGTAGAGTTTGCAGGTGCCTGATATCTCTGTGTGAACAGCCTGCCCAGGCATTCCACTGGCCCGTAGATACAGGGACCAATTCTGAAAACACAGTTTCACTGCATTCCTTCTAGAGGTTTGATTCCTTATCTCTTTCCCTCTCAATCCCACTGGCTTGATTTTGTGTGCTTATCTGTGACATCCTTTTCCTGCCCAATAAAATCCCATTTTTGGAGCCGGATGTGCATGTGTGCCTGACTGCTGACCTCCACAAAGATTCTGAAAGAATCCTGGCTGTAAGCAAAGTTAACTGGCTGTTGTTTGAGTTAGTTTTCTTATTTATTTACATTTAGGGCAGGACCCTGCCACTTGGCAGACCTAATGAAGTTGGATATGACAAGGAATGGGGTGGCTAGTTTGCTTCTGATTGTGGTGAGAGTGTAGGGTGCAGCCAGATCAAACTTCTGTGCACCATGAGTCCTTCAGGTGGGTTCTGGTCTGTGACTTGTACCCATGTGTGCTCAAATATGAAATGGCCAAAGCAGAATCTGTGCTTTTCATTGTCCATCATGGAGAGAAGAAAACTCATTCGAGTGTTTAATTCTTCCGCAAAATCTCTCCTCAGTTTGCTACCATAGCTCTCATGACAACATCAGAAGTAAAACACCTTTGCCCAGAGAACAGGGAATACCAGGCACCACTGGTTCTGGAAGGAGTGAGGACTCAGAGCACTGTGAGAGAGAATCAGATTTCCCTGGGTGCACATGCAGAACCTGCAAGACAGGGCAGCCAGCACCTGTCCCTGAGGCAAAGGTACCCATTCACTGAGCAGCTCCACAGTCTGTCTGCTAGGCCACTGCATACTGGGGCCATGGTCAATCAACTGAAAATCATTTCTTAGCAAGGCAAGCTGAGAGTGAAGCTGAGTACCAAGACTAAGGTCTAACTAAGCAGTGAAAACCTGTGCTAGGCTGGGGGTGGTTCTTGCTGCAAAGAGAGACAATAAACAAGAGAAGAAATAAGGTAGAAAGTCTCAAAGTGATGAAGCGGTTTTCTTAGGGTCATGCGACAGGATGGTGACAGAAGTTGAACTGAGCTCTCTTGATGCCTGGTTTAATGTTATTTCAGCTCAGCTTCTTGGCTTCCGGGATGTTATGGCTGCAGAGCCTACAGTCACACCTATTATTGTTTGTACTACTGTTGAAGTAGGTTTCTGGATTTCACCCATGCTGGTCTATCCTCCTGGGAAGTCAAATGGAAATGCTAGTCTATAACGATCTCATTCCCCTGCCAAGGCACTGGAATCACAAGCGTTTACGTTAGCTAAATATAGCAAAGAGGGACCTGTGGTTGATCAGTATTTCTCCCATTAGTGCTGTAGGTGGAACTGCACTTAATAGGAATTACACTAAATGGATATAGGAGACATGGGGATAATTGACCAAACTTGTCTTAAATGTGTTTGTGGAGAGAAAGAAGCCACAAAATGACAGGCATTTTCCCCATTAGCCTCTATAGAGAAGTTAGCAGCACTGGAGGCCAGATTCTCAGCTTGAGAGATTTGCCATTGCCTTTTTGTCTTCGCTGCAATTTAGCTGATTTACCCCAGATGCAAACAGTATGTTGGTGTCGCCTGAAATGTTAAATGTCTTAGGCTCATGGAAAAGTGAGGAAAAGACATAACTACTGCAACCACAGGTTTATTGTCATGAATTGGAGCATTTTACATAGGAATAAGCAAGCCTGCTGAATAATAGAATTAAGGCCAGTGTGCCCACTGGTGTAAATCAGCATCCAACTGTATGGCCAGCAATAGAATCCCACAGATTATGCCAGGAAGTAATTTAACACTGAATATATTATTTCCTTAATATACCATGTATGCAAGCTGACAGGCTTATTTCCCAGAAGGTATTTTTTAGTACCAGTATACCTGAAACTGCAAAATAGATGTGTCTTTTCAGCCTTTCCTCTTTACAAACACAAAGCTCTTCATTTAAATGAAAGGGAACTTAATGCACCGTTTATAGCTGTGCATTTTGCACTGGTATTTGCATTCAACATTGATTCCCTTTTCTTTCAAAGGAGGCAGTGACAGCATTTGTAAATTATTCCCAGCCACTATTCACATAAGTCTAAACATGAGAGGTTGTGGGTTTTTCACTATCGCCATTGGGGATTGTGCTAAACAGTAACCTCCATGTAATGGTTCTGGTCTCTGACCCCACCTCCAGTGAAGTCTTCTACAAACATCTCTTTAAACCACCCTATTCATCTTCTGATGACATGTATATTCCTCAGGTCTTGAAAAGCTCCTCCTTTGAGGAGAGATTATACTGCAGTGCATCAACACAGTGCTTCATATCTCTAATTCAGAAAAAAAAGATCTTGCGCCTGCAGATAAGCCTGAAGGAAGGAGCTTTATTTTAAAAATACTTTCTAGCCATCATAGTCACAGGGAAAAATAACATC